>JAHZMT010004360.1:0-16673 GCA_027743785.1 Sinhomidia bicolor
GGCTCCCCGCGACATTGATGTAGGAGGTTATTATGCATTTTTGTTGTGGTTCTTATGCACATAAATAAAAAGCTTAAAAAAATACGAAGGAAGGATTAGTCGCGAGTGTGGTGTGTCATGTGACTGACTGCGAGTTGCTGACAATAATATCTCTGTCTGTTTGTCCTCGGAATACTGTGAAGTATTTGTATGACATTTGTACCGAGTACCGAGTGCTATCTTACCTGTAACAAAAAAGGTCTAATTAGCATTATTATTAAAATTAATCTCCAGATCACTTTTGGAAAAATAGATAGGATGATGACTCACAGCAGCATGGTAAACTAGCTTATATAGTGATATCCTAGAGCTTAAAATGTTACGATGCAGAGAATAGACTAAAAAACAATTTTGCTTGAATCATTGCTCGTATAGCACGTTGCCAGTATTCTGCTGCTGACATCTTAATAGGAGTAAAAACGTAAAGTCCTTACACCTATTTTTTTTACAGATTCACCAAGAACCCCGCAATCTACAAGTACAGCTCAGCAGTCTCCAAGTGTATCCTCATCATTATCAACAGCAGCAGCATCCCCAGCTCTGTCCACACCTCCAGCTCGTGGTGGACGTAATGACGAGGCCAAGGGCAGCAGTGCAAAGGAAAGTACACCAAAGCCTTTATCAACACCAACGACACCGGTAGTCTCCTCAACGCCAACAAAATCAACCCCAGTTATGTCAACGCCACAGGGACCTTCTGCAGCAGCAGCTGTCACCACAGAAAGCAGCAGCACACCTTCCTCCTCGCAGGAGAAGGCAGAGCCACCAGTTGGTACGCCCAAAGCAGCAGCAATGGAAGCGTCCAAGGATGATGTGGATAAGAAGGCAACGACAACGGCACCAGCGGTTAGCGTGGAATCTGGTACGGGCAAAAGTGACGAGAAGCAACCTTCCCCCACGTTGCCTGAACCGGGGGCAACAACGAAACCAGCAGTTGATAATGTGGCAGCGTCGTCCGCTGGTGGCCAAGTAGAAGAAAAACAAGCTTCTGCTGCTGCCGCCAAACCAGCAATGTCTGCCATAAGAAAAGAAGATTTGGAACTTGCCGAGCCACCCACTCCACCCCCTGCCGTACATCCACAACGTGAAGAGGCATCAACAACTGAGGCTAAAGTGGAGGAAGCGCTCAAGCCGCATCAGCCAAGAGCCACTGCCAAAACTTTGGTAGTCTCGCCCCCGTCGCCAGAGGAAAGAGGCACGGATGCTCCCCTCTCTGTGGACATTGATCCAAATGCCATCACTTCCGCCGAGACGAGAGCCTCATCTTCTGGCTCCTCTGCACAACGGCAACAAAGACACTCCCGCAGTGGAAGTGGAAGCGTCTCCCCGTCTGGCTACGCGTACGCATTACATGGTCCCGTGGGCAAGCCAGGCTATATTGGCGGGGTGGGCTTTTCGGATGAGGAGGGCGGCAGCGATCCGTCCGCAGGAGTTCACAGAAGAGAAAGTGCTATAGCCGCAATGGAGACGGCAGTCAAGGGCTTTACGAAACGACAGTGGATTTTGCTCTTGATTTTTGGCATTTCCGACTTTCTCTCGGCGGTGACTATTTCGTTGCAAGCGCCCTTCTACCCTGCCGAGGTACAATGATAATATCAGTGAAGAAAATGTACTCGTGTTTTAGGGAAAGATACTTTTAATAACAACATTAACGAGATTTTCTGCTTTTAATTATTCATAAAGGCTGAAAAGAAAGGTGCTACAGCCACCGAGTATGGATTTGTGTTTGGAATTTTTGAATTTATTGTATTCTTGACATCTCCTATTTACGGCAGATACGTAAGTAGCCAGTCTTTTTTACATTGCTAGTTATATTATTATCGACAATTTTTCAAAATTGTTTCAGTCATTTTGCTTAATTTGGGCAGATGAACAAATTCGGGCCAAAAACTGTGTTCAGTGTATGTATTTTGATGACTTCAGTTTCTGTTATTTGTTTTGGGTATGCAAATTTAATTTTTAAAAGTTAAACTTTTCTATATTTTGTATAAAATGATAACATAAAAAATTATTATTTTTCTTAAATTTTCCCATTGGAACAGATTGTTAGACAGAGTAGATGATCACACTTGGTTTATCACTCTCTGTTTTGTCTGTCGGATATTTGAAGCGTTGGGATGTGGCGGTTTCTTCACGGCCACATTCGTAATTATAGCGTGCGAATTTCCAGAGTCTGTAGCCACCACTTTTGTAAGAAATATAAACATGCCCTATTATTACATTTGTAATTAAAATGTATTTTTGAATTTTAAATTCAATCAAAGACTTTAACTGAATTTTTAAATATATATATATTTTTTTTAAATAATAAAGGCTTCACTGGAAACGTTTTTCGGTGTCGGACTGATTGCAGGTCGGAATAACAAAACAAAATCAAATTCGTTATCAGGCTTTCGTCTTTTTCAAATAATTTTATTTTAAAAAGCTATTTTTTTTTAATTTTCAGGTCCTTTGATTGGCAGTTTACTCTGGGATTTGGGAGGATTTCCGCTTCCATTTTTTGTCGTTGGCGCACTTCTTCTCATTACTGGTATGTTGTGTGGGCTGGTGATGCCCAAAATAGACAAGGCAACATCAGAGGATGGAGTTGAGGAGGAGGGATATGGCGTGTGGACAATACTGAAATTTCCATCGGTAGCGCTGGCTGCTCTGAGCATTGCATCTACCTCAATGAGTTTGGGATTTGTGAGTGCCACGCTGGAACCTCATATACGAAAGGTACACAATTCGAAAAAAAATAAAGACCTTACAAAAATATTTGGGGCCAGTGAAAGAAAACCATTTTTGAAAATGTTATTTGTGATGTTTTAATTATTGAAAAAAAAATATTTTTTTTATAGTTTGGATTGACACCATTTCAAACTGGTCTAGTTTTTGTCGTTAATGGTATAATAATTAAATATGTTTGACATTGCATTTAAACTCGTTACACGAATCTAAATCAGAGTTGCAGGAAATGTAATATTTGTCTCTTAATTTTAATTATTTTCAAAGGTGGAGTTTATGCGCTTAGTGCTCCGCTCATTGGATACTTGTGCGATTTTCTAAACAGACCAGTTTACATTACGATTATAGGGAACCTAGTTCATTTTCATTTCGTTTCTTCTAATTGGTCCAGCTCAGTTTATGCCATTTGACACGTGCGAGAAAAAAAATATGCGTTTAAATTTACCCTTTTTAAACTATTTGAAATTATTATGAATAGTAAAGCATTACTCTTTTTTGAAATTTTTAGAATCCTCTGGGTCACCATTGTAGGGTTACTAATCCAAGGGCTCGGTTTTGGATGTTGCCTCGTGAGTGGCTTTGTAGTAAATTTAAAGGACTCAATGTAAGGTCATTTCCAGGAAAATAATATGTGTTTTTTTGGTGGAAATGTCATTTTTAAAATTTACACCCGTGTGTACTTGTGGCCGACAGGAAAAATGGACTTCCAGACAACATGGGAACGTACGGAGTTGCTTCTGGATTATGGACATCAATGATCTCCTTGGGGGCGTGGGTTGGTCCAAGTCTTGGAGGTTATAGGGCATAATAATTAAATAATGTTGGATTACAAATTGAATTAAAACTGAGTGAAAGTGTTTTAATAGGCAATGCATTAAATTTTATTGGTGGTGTATGACAGGCATTCTATATGACAACATTGGATTTCGAGCAGGATCCTACCTGATATTGGCCACTTCTGCCGTTGTGGTAAATGCTTCTTAAAGTTTAAAAATGTGTAACTATTTACATAAATAGCATTACATTTTAATATTAAATTATTATTATCTGTTAAGGGACTCACCATTCTGGTACACACCTGTGCCACGACTGGGTCAGGTCGGAAAGTGGACTCAGAATCACAGCCGCTGTTGGGTCAAATTTCTCCTACACTTGGAAGGAAGAAGGACGTCGAGGAGGGTGGAGCCTCCGGTGGTGGGGCAACAGCAAGACCGACAACATCGTATGGTTCCACAAGTGGTGGTGGTGGCGGCGATGGAGCGGTATAAAAAGCCATTTTACATCACATGAAAATTTTATTGTGTAGTAACCCACAACACAAAGTTAAACTACAACACAATATGATAATCTACTTTATATAATATATTATGCATGAGTACATATGTATGTACCGTACCCCAGCGGCGGTATTTCTGCTTTCCAGTAAAGCTTTACATGCACAGCGGATTGAACAAAGGATACCAATTATTCATTTGAAATTAACTGAGCTCTGAACTTCGTGAACTTATACATAGGTATATTCATTGTTAGCTAATTATTGCAACATTATTTTTCTCTCAGCGTTTCTGTTTCACTCTCCACATTTGTCATTTTTTTAGTGGAGAATGGTGAACAGGGTTATATACAGGGTTTATATAGGCTATAAGTATACATTTTTGTAGACTATACAATTATTATTATTATTATGAGTCATATGTAAATGAATGACTATAATTACATAGATGACATTCATTCTGAATTTGTGCATCAAAAGTTATTTAATACAACTGTACACAAGTATGCTTTGCCATATATACATACATACATACATAAAATAAAGAAATATTCGTTATAAATGAATTTGAAGCGCTGGTTTTATAATATGCAAAATAGTAATAACTTCAAGTTATATTTTCATTGTCATTTTTGTCGGCGGCAACGGCGGCGGTTTCCTCAGGCTTCTCAGTAGTAGTGCCGTTGTTCGTAGTCATTTCATTCATTGCTTCAGTAGTGTCACCGGCGGCATTATTGTGTTTGCTGGCGCATTTTTCTTCAACCGCTTCTTCGGTCTTTTGAATATTTACCGTTTTTTCTGCAAGGAGCGTACTGGTTATTTCGTCGATACGCTTTCCCCACCGTTTTCCTATTTTAGTTCAGGGGAGGGAGAATGGGTACTTGACATGTCAGGTGTTTAGCCAATATTAACATTTCAACGGAAAATAAAATTGAGCCGTGTTGAACCTCACCAACATAATTCAAAAATATGTCTGAATCCGCCAACTGTGCTCCCGACAATGAAGGACAAGACCCACAAAATGTGCGCTACGAAAACCAAAATGTAGACAAGGATCCAAACTAGGCCAAACTCCACCGCCAATCCAACAAACAGTGGAGGGCTGGAAAAGCCACGATGATAGAGGATGACGGGTAGTGTTACGCAAAAAATAAAGAGGGACGCCCATATCGCCGTTATTGTGGCCCGTTTGTTCACGTCTTTTAGACCCAGCGAGCAGCCATAGTCCTCAAAGTAGTCCCGGGTTCGCGAGTACTCCTCCCTGAGAGTATCGTACAGCCGTCCAAATCTTGCTTTTGTTCGCTCAACTGCCTGCTTTATGAACATACTTAATAATTGAGATGAAATTAGCGGCTTGGAATAGAGCTGCGATATTAACCTTTGGAGATGATATCAACGTGTTAGTTTATTTTATTTTTAAATGGCAATGATTTTTCTGTACAAAAATCGTGTGTAGTTTTCCAATTCCGTACATCAAACGACGGATATTTTTTTAAATAAAAATTTAATAAATTGGTGGCATCTGCCATTTCCCTTTTTTAATTGGTTGGCCATACCAACAACAACACGGAAACGTCGTCGTATGTTTAAGACAACGACAGGTTGTGCTGGTGAAGCTGGTGGCAGAGAGTGTTAGTTAATTGCTCATGTTCACCGAAGCGTTTGCTGAAGCAAAACGATTTTTTACGCGATTTACGCATCATAAATGCATAAACTGTAATTACCTATTATTATGATAACGTTTATTAAATACATGGTAAAAATGTTGATACATTCGTCATATACAGAGCTTGTAGTAGTACGCCATTAATATAGGTAAGTATTGTCAGATAATATTTTACCTTTAGTGCGTTTCATTAATTTTATTTCTTGTAATACATCTATCATGCATGCAGTATGTAAGTAAACTGGTTCAAAAGGCATCATGAGCTAATTGCTTAAATCTATCTCACTAATTTCTAGAGAACATAAAAATATTTTTCCGTGTGATAAATACATACAAAATGTACGAAAATAATTATTGTATTTGAATAATATAACATTTATGAGTTTTTTTTGCAAATAGATCCCGTCTTTGCTTTACGCTGTTATTACGAATTCATAAAGTCAATGGCAAAATGGCAAATTGCTTTCAAGTTTTGACATTTGATCACATTTACTGCCATTAAGATAACGACAAATTACTTTATGCTTGATTAATAAATTTTTATCAGTGTATTTCTCGTTCAAAAAGAACTTTTTTCATGGTGTAGGTTTCATGCTACATAACACCAGTTAGTTGGGCGTTTATAAAAAACGCAAATTATGTTCTTCGTATGTAAGTTTAGGTTTGACATTGGCACTTACTATTTTTTACTAACCAATCATTATCATAAAACAGAATGTATCTCTCTCAACTCAACGAATTATTATTCCCCAAAAAGATTACAAAGTGATATAATAAGATGAAGCCGGCTACACCTGAAAGCTAAAGGATAAAAAAAATAAAAATGACACTCAATGTGTTTGTGCCAATGTGCCACGCACAAGTTTGATAATCGTCATCATGTGGCATTTTTTTCAGATTACTAAGTCGCATTTCCAAAAATTTTCTCATCTAAATAAAGTAGCAAATCATGTGCATCTCAAAATTTGTTTTGCCATTTAATCATTAAGTATATTATTTAATTGAAAAAATGAACGTGCTATAAAGTTTTCTGTTGAGAAAGCCTTTACCTCACCACTTGGACACTGGAATTGACCCAATAACGAGAGAAGCTGAAAAAAAATTGTCAGCAAAAAAAAAATAAATGTGTGCCATTTACCAGACTCGCATATTTCCACAATGACCATATTGCCACCAAATATACCTGATCACTTTTTATTTTATTTTTTTTACAAAGCACCGACAACTGAGTTGATAAATAGTACACGTACTATAAACATGCGCAATTCCATCAATTAACAAATTTGTGTTACAACTGTTTAGACGGTTAAATGAATGGGATTTGTGGTAATAGAATAATCGGCAAATACTGTTACATATAAAAATATGTCATTGATCATTTTCTCAAACAATATATCTGATTTAGAATTTTAATGAAAGGATCATTTTACATCGACGGGATCTTCCAATACTTTCTCATCATCAATCACAAAACGATACACAGAAGCCGCGCTCTTCATATATACACACTTGTCCTTGAACTAATGAAGAGTTAAAGCGATAATAAAACAAAACGAGGGATCCACAGAGAGATCCAAAAAAAACCATCATAATTTGTACGTTCTTTTGAGCTTCTGTATTTATTTTCTCAACAGCAACTACATAACTGCTATACTTTGCACAATTTAATGCAATAATTTGCATGCACCCGTAATCAAGCATTTTTTTAAGCTGAGAAAAAGGACGAAAAAAAATCCGAAATTTTTTTAGGACCTGGATAAAATGCAAACTTGTAATTATTATTATCTTAGGACATCCTTGTCTGGAAAAAATTGTATTGTGTTTATTATTTTTTTTTTCAAAAAATTTCTCGCCTACTGCTGCCCAGTTTTTTAATAGGTGATCCTCTCATTGGAATATAAAGAAAACATAGCTGTTAGTGTGCACCGACATTCTTGAGCAATTATCGTATCCAGCAGCAGCGCAGCGGCGTCTTTAAGAGCAATGTAGGTAATGATAATCAATTCATATTTAACGCTGCGTAAGCTCACAATTAAAAAAAAAGCTCTCCGTCAACAGCGACCGACCCAAAGGATAAGGTCTGGCGCTAGTGATTACAGATACAGCTATACATTAACAGAAAAGCAGTAGGGTAGAGACATTGCAATTTGCAAACTACAACACAAAATTATACTACTCGTTTTATATACATTATATTATTATCACAGCAGCAGTATCAAAACATTGCCAAACACACACACAACACAGAGCATGCCGGTCGACCTTAATATATAAAAAAGGGTCATTATTTTATTCAGAGAAGAAAAGAATGTACAATAATAATAATAATAATGATAATAATTTCCAGCGAAATGGAGTCAAGGTATCCCTAGGTCGCTTGTCCAAGCGCTTTTAAAATGACTTTTGATGACTTTTTTGGCGTGCGTCATCTTTCAAAAACTGATGGAACTATGACAGGATCCAGATTGAACTGCTCTTGCTCCAGTAAATAAATATGTATTTATTTTTTTAAAAGTAACTTTAATTATTAGTAAAGGCGAGTTTCCCAATCCACTACCAACACTACGCACTAATTTGTCACCCAATTGTGTGGAACACTTTAGAATAAATATTTTTTAAAAATAAATTTACTTTAAAACGCGCTACTACTCACTGTTTACTTTGTGCATTAAATTTGTTTTACAGCAATTAGCTGGAAAATTTTTTCCAGACAAATAATAATAATAATAATAATAATCATTAATAATTTATTCAAAATGCAAAAGTGTCATTAGTCAAAGACCAGTTGCAATTTCATCTTCTTTTGCAATATTATTTTATTTATCCGTATAATTGACGCTCACAACATAACAGTTTGACCAGTTTACTTGTTCATCATTATCGTCCATTAAAATCTGACAGTGTTGTCGTTGAATGTGTATGCTTTTAACTTTCTTTGAGTAAACAAGAGCATCATCATTGCATTTTGAAAGAGAGGAAGCACTTTGATCAGTTGATGAGAGCAGTTATCGTAATTATTATAAATAGTAATTCAGTTGTGATATGAACTTGTTGAAATTGGAAGTCAGTATCGCAGTCTCTGCACATAATAATGACAGCATAGTTTTAGTAGTAGTGAGTAATGACAGGAATGTTATTTTTAACCATAACAAGAAAAAGCCTACAAATTATATATTTTGATCGAAAAAGAAGTCAACTTGAAGTCCGGTTAAGTGCGCTTAGGACTTTCATTTTTTTTTATTTAAAAAAAAGTCTTGTTTTGATTTGACTGCGAAAACTCATTGAAAACAAACTGACAACTTTTATTTGGAAATGTAATCATTTTGAAAAATGTGTGTGGTGCATATAAATACACACGCAAAATAAATGTGTGTATGTATTTAATGGACATATACACAGCAGCGCCAGCGCCAGTAGTGTAATTTTGAGCAAATGTTGTAATACGCTGTAATTATTGCCAATACAAATGTTCAATTTTTTCTGGGTTTACAACTTTAATAAAATATTATACAAAATGATTACAAGTTCTTCGGGTCAGGTCCTGATCCAGAAAAAAAAATACTGTGGATGATCCACAGCAGAGCAGAAGCAGAAGCAGTCAAGTCAAGTCATCATTGGAAAATAAAATCATCATCATACAACATACATGATGGATAGATGGTGATGATGACGACGATGATGATGATGTATGTATGTATGTATATTATTTATGTTTACCTTTCCGCTATAAGTGAGCCCTGCTTTTTTAACTTTACTTTTGAATATAAAAAAATGTTATGTGCTGATGATGATGATGATTGATTTTTATGCCATGTACCTACCACGTATTATGTAGATACCGAGAGGAGACATTTGGCGTTGAATGCTGCAGATTATTATTATAACATAACATGAGTATATTTAACTATTGAGTATATTTTTTTCGGCCCATATGCATAATATGATGACGCGGACGCGTCAGTGTCAGTGTAATTGCCTACCACCACCACCACCACCATCAAACATCTTTACGTACACATACACCGGAGAGCACACATTTGTAATAATAGTAGTAATAATTATAGGGATTTTAATTTTAACTTTAATAGGTTCGTAAAGAAGCTGCTGCTGCTGGATATGAGAGATTCAAGATAATTTGATAATCCAAAGGCGAACAAAATGAAATTAATAAAAGATATCAACTGACTGACTGACTATGTATGTACGTACACATATTATGAATTGCATTATTGATTATTTATTATTATTATTATATGACGGATTGATTATCTCTCAACGTTATGTATACTATGAGGTTCAGCGTTCAGTTTTTAATTAATGAAGAATTCCCTTTTTTCATTTTTATTTCTCACACACAGCCTCTCACAGTGCTAATCAGAGACAGCCAGCAGCAGCAGCAGCAGCAGCATTAAGTTGACAACGCACTTATTGCACTGCATGGTTGACAATAATTTAAAATAAAACATAGTTTTAAATAACTGTATACTGATTGATCAAGTTCCACCAAAAAGTGCCTACCGTCAAGTTAAATGATCGTTTATCATAATCAGTTTTGATTGTTTTCATATACCTACCTCATTAAGCTACCTGTTTTAGAACGTGAGTATTTACAGTGAAAACTTTTTTTTTTTTTGGGGGGTTTGCCCTCTGGCCTAAAAATTTTTTATCCAAAGTTGTTTATAAATATTCATAATACCAAAAAAGTGTAAAGATCTACTCAACATTTTTTCTTCCATTGGCAATAATTTATTATCAAGGAGCAAAACACAATCAGTACCTTATCATCATCCCATGTTAGTTTTTGCTTTTGTCTTATATTTTTTTTATATATTTGATTTGACTTAATGGTAACATCTCAGGAACAGGTATTTTTTTTCCAAATCGGTAGTTCCTTTATCCAACCCAACCGAGTATAGGTAACCCATAAAAAAATCATAATAACTAAACATATTATTATAATATGAGTGGTGTACCTACATACTCACCAGACGACTACTAACCTACCTGTCCATTGAATTGGCATTCTATGTCTACATGTGTGAATCCTCACAAGAACATTTTTTTTGTCGAGATTTTATTAAGAGCCAAGTAGTAGTAGTAGTAGTCCATGCTATGATGCTCTGGCTGCAGAAACACCGATGTAAATGTTGCATGGTCGCATGCAACACTGAAGGTTTTTCTTGCAAGCAAAAGAATAAGAAAAATTCCAGTTATCATCATGATCATGATAATCGCTAGCTGCTCATGTCCATACTATTGCGTTGAGCGAAACAAGAAAGTTACATAAGAATAGAAAAAAAAGTCTCTCTCTTTTCATTTTTATAGGACATTATAAGGTTTTTAACATTGTGATTCTATGAATACGTTTATACTCCATTCTCATGTACAAACATGGCTGGTTTGTTCGGGGTTCGTGGTGATGATAATCTCAATAGGTAAACTGATAAACTACCTATTATTTTATGTTACAATGCCTCTTCTCGCCAGAAGAAGAGCTAGAGAGACGACTTTTTCTATAGTACCTACACGGACAATATTTTCCTGGTCACTGCTGCTGTTGGTTGAACTGAACTGAAATGTGAAGAAAAACAGGGTCTTCAATTCCAGCTTCAATCTCAACCCTGAACCATCATTATTATCGTTATACAGCAGTAGTGGTGTTTGTAGCTCATTAGATATATGTGTTGAATTGAAAACAGCCGAGAATTTTAACTTTTTTTGGTCGGTCGGTCGTGTCATCGCAAGTTTTGTACGTACGTAAATACATACATACATACCACGTGTGCATCCACTGTACAAGTTGGTTTGTGTAAACGATTTCCATATCTGGATGGATAAGTCAGTACAATAATGCAGTAGAGTGAATTACTAAAAAAAAAAGCCAAAGACCAAACTTTATAGTGTCTCTGCACTCTCTCTGTGTGCACATTATTATATACTTACCCACTATTATTTTAGTTGATCTTCTTACATTTTTTTAGCGTCCTTCCTTCATAAGAAAGCTGGATGAGGGAAAGAAAATCATGTAAGCAAGTAAAGGATTAGAGGAGCAAATAACAGTTCCATTATCATCATCATCATCATCATCTCACTTTACAAAGTTCACTATGATAAATTAAAAACAAAAAGGAGGCTGTTGACAGTAGTAGTCGTCGCAAATGCTGCGTGACTCATTATTATGCATTTATTAAAAATAACTCAACATTATTATCTTTAGTAAAATTAAGTGCTCATCTCTATTTAAGAAAAGATTTTTAAAAATTGTTTGCCGTGCTGCTGCTTTATGGGAAAATTCTCGACAGTCTTTTTTTTAGAAATTTCCAATAATTTTTGGAAATAATTTATTTTACAAAAAAATTTTCCAGTATGATTATCTCGTTGCAGTAGTGTCGTCCGTCACCACACGTCAAGTTTTGTTAAATGTTGTTGTAATATTTATTCATCAGATAATATAGTCTGCTAGAGAGAAGCAAAAATAAACAGTTGGACTGAAGGACATTATTGTCACAATAATAAAAGGTAAATGGCCGTATGTATATTGTACCTCCATATAAGTTGATAATTTGACTGAATGAAATTTTTCATGCACTTGATTTTTTTTCTGCTTGCTTGGTTTAAGCAAGATAATGCAAGTACTTTGTTCTTAAAATGCTCCCTTTATAAAAGGGACGAGTAGTGGTAGAACCTTTCAATGTTGATAAATTAGTATAATATTCTATTTTACCTTTTCCATATTTACTTAATTTATTTACAATCCCAAGTTGGTCTAACCTTGTATGTGTTGACTATATTTACATGTGATGATGACAGTAATTTAATAATACACCTACAAAAATGGACGGAGATAAGAAGAATGGTGGTGGTGGTGGTGGTGGGGATAAGCCTCCAAAGGTGCCAAAGTCAAAGGATGATACTTCTCTACCAGCCAGTACTGCTAGAGGCGCAGACACTTCCCGCTCGCTAGCCGCCGCTCCACAGTCACATTTAACAACCCTCAGTGTTCCAGAAACTCTCGAGTCCAGGCGCACCCGGCGAGCGTCCGGACCTGGAGATGGTCGCCAAAGAAAAACTTCTGGTATTGCAATTCCTGTGCCACCCTCCCAAGACAGCTCCATGTCAATTTCCAGACGTTCCTACTCTCGGGGGGCCATGTTCGGCAACATCCCCGACTACATTATTGGCAGTCCGATGGCGAGAAGGGCGTCGGATGTGATGTCAACAACCTCATCGCAGGACGGAGTGGACGATGACCCGGACAGAGATGACAGTTACGAGGATGGGAGCTACGACGCAGATCCCATGACGAGACAAAGCTCAGTCAACATGTCGAGATACTCCGTGTCCATACATCCCATCACGGGAGAAACGCTCTTTATGGGCTTTTCCAAGAAACAGTGGTTTCTCCTCTTGATATTCAGTATAGCTGACTTGTTCGCCGGAATAGTGTAAGGAAAATATGTAAGTGATTTTGTCGTAAAAAGTGTCAGCAAATAAAAAAATTTAATATAGTTGATTACGCTGTGTTACAACACCAGTTTAACAGTCTCATTATCAGCTTTTTTTTAAAAAAAATTACAATAATTAAAACTTTTGCAAAATGCTAAAAGTTGAAATTATTAACTGTTTAAAAAAGGGAATCTAATGAAAAGCAAAATCTTGGTTGATGTGTAAAAAAAACAATTTATTACTTTATATTTTTATTGGCATTGTCTAGATGGGTAGGCTGGGGCCGAAGATAGTGTTTAATGCAGGCATTTTCATTACTGGAACATGTTGCGTGCTCTTTGGGTAAGCAATAAAAAAATGCTATGAGTTTTTATTACTTTTATTTAACTTTGTACACTTTTTTATTTGGTTTTAATCAGTTATTATTATTATAAAATGTATCGTTGGGATAGTCCAGTTTACTTTGACTTGCTATTATATGCATGTATAAATAACCACATATGCTAGAGGTCATATTTTGTTCTTGTCTTGATTGACACTCACTTGAATTCACGCATCACATGGATAAATTTATAATAATCATCATAGTATGGTATTAGTATGGATGAATGAATGAAGTTTTTTTTAACGATTTTCTCTTTCGCTTTTTAATTTGCGTAGACTTTTGGACCAAATTGAAGATCGCACTTGGTTTATTGGAATGTCCTTTTTAATTCGAATATTGGAAGCATGTGGAAATGCTGGTGAGTTTTATAATAATAATAATAATAATAATGAAGATGAAATGACAAAAAAAGGCTGGAGAGCTTTTTAAAAAAAAATAAATACATTAAAATTTTTTATGCAAAAAGGCTTCTCCACTGCAAGTTTTACCATCATCGCATGCGAATTTCCCGAGTCGGTAGCAACGACTTTTGCTTCACTAGGAAACGTTCTTCGGGGTTGGACTTATTGCAGGCAATTCATATTTTAAAAAAAATTGATAAGAAGCTGACACAGTTTCAGGAAAGAAGGCATAAATATGGATAAAGTTATCATCGCAATATCTGTTGTTGCAGGTCCTCTGATTGGCAGCTTACTCTGGGAGCTGGGCGGCTACATTTTGCCTTTCGCGGTAACCGGTGCAATGCTCTTTCTGAATGCAACGCTTATCGCAATTTTTATGCCCAGAAACAACAGCGCTGCGGAGGAGACGGACGAAAAGTCATCGGCTGGATTTACGGTGCTCTCAATTTTAAAAGTTCCTGGGGTTATGCTCGCCGCATTTGCCATTATCACGGCTGCTTTTAGCATAGGATTTTTAAGCTCTTCGCTGGAACCTCATGTTCGACAGGTAAATACACAGCCGTTAAAAACGACTATCTATATATTCATATAGGTATGTAGATTACATTTTTTAAGTTGAATAACATTTTTTTGTATATAATCATTATTATTGCTGTAGTTTGGACTTTCACCTGTGGAAACTGGATTTGTGTTTGTGATAAACGGCGGAGTATACGCCATTTCTGCTCCCGGGTGGGGCTGGCTTTGTGATAGAATCAATGAACCAAAATATATCACCCTCATGGGAGGGATCCTGATTACCGTTGGATTCTTACTTATTGGACCTGTTCCTTTTATTCCACTTCAAACGTACTTGGCAAAATTAATTACTCATTTTCATTTTACAAACAAAAAAAATGAAAAAAACAACCTTTTTAAAAAATAATAATTTTGTGCTCTATTTTTTTAGCTCTCTTTGGTTGACTTGCGTTGGTTTAACGATACAAGGACTCGGAGTTGGCGCGGCGTTTGTGTCAAGTACCCCCGGGTGGGGCTGGCTTTGTGATAGAATCAATGAACCAAAATATATCACCCTCATGGGAGGGATCCTGATTACTGTTGGATTCTTACTTATTGGACCTGTTCCTTTTATTCCACTTCAAACGTACTTGGCAAAATTAACTACTCATTTTCATTTTATAAACAAAAAAAAATGAAAAAAAACAACCTTTTTAAAAACTTAATAATTTTGTACTCTATTTTTTTAGCTCTCTTTGGTTGACTTGCGTTGGTTTAACGATACAAGGACTCGGAGTTGGCGCGGCGTTTGTGTCAAGTTTTATACTGGCTTTGAGACATTCCATTAGCGCGGGATTTCCGGACAATGTGGCAACCTACTCTGTGGTGTCCGGAATGTGGGCAAGTGTCCTCGCACTGGGACTTTTTGCTGGCCCGAGTCTTGCCGGTGAGTGTTTTTAAATTTCACCCAAATTGTACAAAAAAAAAATATCTAATTTAATAAATTGATGATGGAGATCATGTAATTCATACATTTTTTTTAATTGGCAGGTTACTTATATGAGCTTGTTGGGTTCCGTTGGGGTTCTGTCTTTGTTGTTGGCGCCGGAGGTCTTCTGGTAATTCTCCTTCCTTTTTAAAATGAAGTTGTCTTTAAAAAAATGTTTGAAGGTGTGTTAATGAATGTACTATCGTTATTATTACTTATCATTTATTTCAAATAGATTTTCCTCATTTTGGGATTCCTCATGTGTGGCGGCAAAACAAAACGCAGTGGCTCCAGTGCCAGTTCCGACAACAGCGAGTCAGACCCGCTCATTAACGACAACGGAGTACGCGAAATTTGTGATGCTCCCCCAACGTACGGAGCGACAAATGCGTAACGTTTGTATATCCGCTTTCTATAAGAGCTACATAATGTATATTAAATAGGAACAGCATGCAGGATATATAAATTTAGGATTTTTACTGTAATTACCAAAGTGTACATAATAATAATAATAATACTCATCATCATGGACGGACTATTATTTTAGACGCATATATATCTATATATTTTGAAACTTTAAATGAAAAAAAATGTGTGCTTTTACGAAGCATTCTCAAATAAATTTATACATAATATGTAAGAGTAAGTAAAAAAGGAAACAAAGGACAAAGTGGTAGGATGAGCTATATTATTATTTTCGGGTTCATTATAATTTCCATTAAAAAATAGTCACAATATATGAAAATGTTGATATTCAACGGAACAACAATAATAACTGCTATTACTACTGAAACAAGGTATGCCATTGTCATTAAACTATATTATATATAATATGTATATGTGATTAGGTTTATACACTTTGATAAGAATAAATAAATAAAAAAAAACATGCTATTTGATCTTATATAACTTTAACTTTTTGTTTGTATGTGAATAAAAAATAATGTGTGTGTATACGTATAATAATAATGATATTACCATCATACTCTATATCTTGTACATTGTTGAAGGATGTAAAAAAAAAATTAAAACCAGAATACATTATACGGCAATTTTCACCTGAAGGAGTACTCCATCCAACTTAAGCTTTTGATGCTGATACAGGTGTACATACATGCATCCCGTAATACGTTTAATTTTATGGCGAGCTAAGTGCAAAGTCATCTTTGCATAATTGGTCCTGGCAAAGAGAAACAAGAAAAAGTCATCTCAGTTCTCTTCTTTACTCATTTTTAAACATTTTATGTATT
>JAHZMT010004361.1:0-26235 GCA_027743785.1 Sinhomidia bicolor
CTTTACTGACCGTAATGATGGTCGATCTGCAAGCATGAGCACTTGAAAGATACTTACACTAACGAGTCTTGACAAGTCAGTCAAGTGAGATTTCAATTCAAGGAAAACTGAAAATTCTCTGCTATTTTTTAAAATGTTACTTATAAATACATACTGTTGAAACATTGCACAAGTAATTTTTAATAATAAAAATTTTTGCTGCGGTAGTTTTTTTTCTTTTGCATATAACGATTTATTGGTTGCTGTACCCAAACTAATAAAACATTTCGTAGTTTAGAGGTATGTACTGATTATCAGTATTATCATAATATGCATATCAACAGCACCTTGCAAACTTTTTTCAAGACCTATATTTTAGATTTATTCATAAGCAGAGATGCAAAGTAGTTTCGTTTTGTTTCCTTTTTAAGACTGCCCACACCTCCACAGAAAAAAGCGATTGGTCTAAAATGATGCAGCAACTTTCTGATATGTCTCCTCTTTTTTATTCCTTCCACCTGCTCCACTTGAATCTTCCAATTTTCAATAATCCCGCTTGACATGTCAAACAGCATTGCAACCAAAGGTAGCATCGTGTGAATCAATCCATTTTGAATAATCGCTGAAGCTACAAGACAAGCCATTATCGCTGGATTGAAGATACTCCATCCAAATACACAAACAACATTGGAAAATGTGCACATTACAAAGACCACACCCATAGCAGTCGTTGTCATTTCTCCACAGCCGTTTAGATTTATAAGCCGTATACGAAACAGTTTGTCGTATAGGGAGAGAACTTCATAGTCCAGAGAATGTCTTTTATAATGCATCAAACAGTGGTAAAATATTGGCGTCTCGAGAATCATTATGACACACAAGTGACCTATGACACGGAGTACCTCGGATACGAAAATGAACGCAGCAATGAATACAAGTACAGTGAGCAGAATCCACATGTGCTTTGCGATGTTGGTATCAGACAATGTTTGAGTGAGGATCCAATAAAACGCATGTATTTTGGGCTCGATCAGGTATACCGTTATAGGAATGAAGAAGGGCACAACGTGAAGAAAGATGACGATTGCACAGGCAAACATTCCAATCATGTCTTGTTGTGAGATTCTCTTTGATTTTTTCTGACTGCTTTTATAGCATTTCTCGGCAAGCTCAATTTGCCGACCATATTCAGCAAGAAGATTGAGGCAATTTACAAAGTCGTCTCTGTGCATGATCAGAACTCGGTCTACTCCCATGGCAAGAAAGCTGACGCAAAGTATGAAGAACCAGGAACCGTACAACAAGAACGGATTTTCCTTGTCGTTGGAGTTTGCCCAGTTTGCCTTCCAAAATAATGAAATTAAGCAAACTATGACTCCAATAACGGTAAGAGAAAAGGGTAGTTGCCATAGACGGTAGTACTTTTCATTCTTTGTCAGAAAATTGTATTTTCCAATGGAAGTATTCCAGTACATTATGTACGGTGTGCAATGATATTTGCTGATGGCTTCCTCCAGCTCGAGAGCTTTCACTGTCCATTTGTTTGCCATTTTTAAATGTAATTCGCTCAAAAATTGCTACTATGCGCTAATTACGGTAAAGATTTTTTAGAATGAAAGTGGCTATTGAAATATTAAAATGCACACGAAACGTCAAAATTTTAAATTCTAATTTTTGCACTTGCCCAAATGAAATTCAGCTTCGATTGCAAACCTAACTAATATTCCTCCTTCTAGTTCTTTCAGTTGATGTTTCATAACGTAGAAAAAAATTAAGCTTGTTTCTGGTTGCATGCAAAAAGGCGATAAAAAACTGTTGTACGTTCAAAGAAAATTGATACGGAGCAGGGATTGCAGGAACCGCGGTTTTTAACGGTTTTTAATGGTCAAAATAATGCTGGTTTTAACGGTTTAAATGGTCTTTATGGGGACAAATGAGACTCCCACCATTGTATAAATACTAAGCAGTACTGTATGCTTTATTTATTTTTGACCACTTAACCATTAAAAACCCCCAATTTGGAGTAACAAGTGCCCCCGGCTAAAAACGGTTAAAGCCATTTTAACGAAATAGCTTTTTTAACCACTGCCATTTCTGATACGAAGACTTTTTTCTTTGTAAATACGTTTTACTTTTTATAACTGTTAGGATTCAAAACTATGAATTTTAAATTTTTATGTACAAGTCAAAAACAACTAAAATGTTTAAGTGCATAACAATCACAAGTTATTATCAGAAAAGCGCAATTTATTTGAACAACTTTTTTATAAATAGAAATAATATTGAATTTTAAATGAGTTTACAAGGATAAAGGAATAAATTGAAATTTTAGTAAAGTTTTACTTTTTATTAAACTTTTGTCAATGTTGTGCTCACCAGTGTAACCAGACCAGCGGTCTGGGGGATCAAGACCACCGACTTTAATTGCTATATAGCTCTAATATTTCCGTAAAAGCAAAAGTTTAATTTATATTGTTATAATTGCGTATTTTGGTCAAGTTTTTAGGTAAAAGTACTTGGATTTTATATTCAAACAAAAAACTGCCAGCGAAGCGAGCTGAAAATTTGAAAATTCTGAGTAATTGTACAGTTCAGATCTGTTAAAATTGACCTAAAATCTAAACATTTTTAGTAATTCCTAATTTAAAAAGGTTTAAATCACGAATCTGTACAATTAAACTTGAAAAAACAATGGGATAAGTCAAAACATAAGGTTGAAGTGGTCGACTTTGAAACATATACTCTGGAAATAGAAATATGGCGAGCGAAGTGAGCAGAAAATTAGATTTTACTAAAAAATGCATGAAGTATTTTAATTTTTGTACTTTCGTAATTTCGTTTTGAGTCCTCGACGTTTGTGGCCAGCTGTCCCCTCTGCCCTCCCTAAATACGCCCCTGGTTGTGCTGTGCAATTGCAATAAAAAACAAGGAAGAATGAAATATAATCTTTTTAAAGTCAGTTTTAAAAAGCCCTGGCTAAAATCTTAAAAACATTATTTTACTGTATAGAAATACTGCATTTAGAAGTAAAAATAACTAGAATTAAAAGCCAAAGTATTTACGAGTATTGGAATTTCTTTTAAGTTGTAAATCCTAGTAAAATGAGACGTGGACCCCTGGTGATATAAAATATAAATTAATATGTTTGTATTTCAAAACTTTGTATAATGTAATACCAAGCACATACTGTAATTTACAGCAACTTATGTTATGCTAGTAACCAGAATAACTTTTGTTGATTTAGCAAACAAAACAGTTTCGAGTTTCAAATTTAAATAAATGCGTAAATCCATTTAGTGAAACAATTATATATATTTAAAAAGCATTCTATGATAGAAAATTTAGTTTCTCATAGTTAAAGAACATTACCAAAATATATTCACCGTATTTTATAATAATGCTACGTTTCAAACTTTTTGGTAAATATAGCGGTTTTTAAATTTCGCATGTATACTGTTTATTTTTTCAAGCGAAATTCGATAAAAATATGTTTTCATAGTAAAATACCTTACTTATTTGGATTTCGTGCATGCCTTCAGCTTTTAATATACTTATTTTCCTACATTTAAAGCTATTTTGAAATAAAACTAAAAAATAGCAGTAATTCCAAAACGAGTAAAACATTAGATATTTTAATTGTTGTGTAGTGTTTGATTTCTATAAGAGCAAATTACTTTTAATTTATACTCCATACTACTTACAATATCTATAATATCTTCGCTAAACTATGTACTATCATGTCATAAATACGTTGAAAAACATTTTAAGAATATTATATTAACCATAAATTAACACAATAGGCTTGATGATTGAAAATGAAATTGGACAATTATAAAATAGTGGCAGATGCTTTAGAAGCAACCTATAAGAATTCAAATGAACCAAATTGACGGTATATCTGAATTTGGGTTAATTAAAAAATCTGCTGTGCTATTTAAAAATTAATGACTCTGTTAATATCTTTTGTTTCCATATTCAAATTCGCTATAATGGTTATATATGAAAATCAAGACCAAATTTTAAGCGTCCATTTCAAATTTCAAAAACTTGCCTAGGTAACTATATATTACTTTAAGTGTGTTTCAAAATAATGGCATCCCTGTACTCCGTTTCACCTATTGAAAAATCATTACTTTAAGTTATTTTATCAATATAAGATTAATTGCGTTAAGGAGTACATTGGTGTAAAAATTTATTTGGGTGTTGTCATCAAATTTGGCTGATGAGTAGTACCACGAAATTGGAGGTTGTGAGTAAAGGTGTCGCTTCCATAGTTTGTATGAAAAATTACGGTGGAAATTCTTTTCCTTCGTATGGCTTCTCCAATAGGTAACCGCTCCCTGCGGCCAAATTGTGTAAAGTACTTGCTTACTAATTGTATGACATTCAATAATCATTGGTAACGTTTGTGAAACCACAATGTATATAACCGCAGTTATCAATGTCATAGTAGCATACAATATAAATGGAAATGTTTTCCATCCCGTAATTACTATCCATGTTCCTAAAACGCCTAAAATGAAGCCTACTCCCATTAACAAACCAGCCATGTCTCTAATAATTTGCATTCCAAACTGACCAATGCACCGTAGCTCAATATAATGTTGAAGTGAAGCTTCATTCGGTGACATGGATCCAAGCCGTTTGAAGCACGATACAACAATATTGAATGTACAAATAGCTGGCAAAAATATAACTAAGAGCGATCGGGTTCCTTCCGTAACACCCCATTGGATGATTATGAGTCGAAATATAAATTTTCCTCCTTCCGTGAATACGTCGCGTGACGGGAAATGATGTTCTAATGCATAACATGCAGGATCGAATTCCGTTAAAAGCAAAGCAATCGCGAACGTTAAACCAGTTGCAAATAAGATTATCACCAAGCCCACCATCAACAATCCCATAAAGTCCACATTCGGATCTCGAAACAGAATCTTTTGTATTTCTAAAAAATAGTAAACATATTTGCGTTAAATTAAAACAATATATTATTGTGTCATCGCAAATTCATACTAAATGAAGCTACCTTGTAAAATAAGTTCACGAATTGACAGGTTCATAGCGTAACCTATAGGCCGTCTGTCATCTCTTAGCATTCTATCGAATACCAAAATTCGATTGAAGACACTGGTACCAGGAATTCCTTGTTTAAAGACGATTATATTCAAACCCAAAACCAAAATGCATATAAGACATTCTTCAACATAAAAGAATGTTTGATAAAGTGGCAGATCAGTTGGCCTCAGTAGTATGTACACAAAAACATTGTGTAAAGCAAAATACAAATGAATGAGTACAATTACGTACGATGCAAAATAGAATGGCAGCTTCCTTACATTGTTCTCTGCGTTAAAATATTCATTACTGATATCAATGGAAACAACGTGACTATACAAAATCTTCTCCGAATATACGGTATTGTAAAGTTCACATGCCTTCCAAAGTAACGGTGTTGCCATTCTTTACCTCTGTGTTGCCTTATAATAACTGCAAAGTAATAGTCCCAAACGCAGTCAAAGTGTTGACTCAATTGTACTTAAATCTTACATTATGTATTACTACTTTAGCAAACCAAAAACTTTACTATGAAAGAAGATTGCGAAACCCATCGACAAAGTCCCAAATTTTCATGATAATTTACCTTTAAAAAGTTTTGTCGTTGGGTTCCTTTTCAGTTGCTCACTGTCTTTGCTATAAGCCAAAACCTTTTTACTGTGAATGCTTAATAAGTTTGATAAGACATTCAGATTATTCCTGTGTAGAATCGATAATAGCATAGAAGTACACGTGCTTTTAAAATATTGCTGCTTTGCATTTTTAACTTTTACTAAAAGTATATGCAAGAGGATATTATTTTTAAATTGAATTTAATCAAAGTTCTGTTCGACGGGTTGAAATGTTTAAAATGCATATGATACCTATTCAATAAATAATGGAAAAATGGGATAAATTAAGAGACATTTTTACATTACTCCATTTCCTATAAATTTTAATCGTTTTACATAACTCATGACCACGGAGATACAGCGCCACGGTTATGAATGTTTTCTTTACAATATAAGCCAACTAGTTGTATAGTTCACTAAAATGAATGTTTTAACGGTTTTTTAAAGACGGAATTGGCCATAGAAGTTAGTGCAGTAAGTATGCTAAATGTACTATTGGTTTTATTTATCGTTGCTATTGTTACTACATTTGCAACTATTTGAATTAAATAGGTAAGTGACAAAACCAAAGGAATAATTTTGCAATAATCTATTCGGTAGCAGTAATACTGATTCAGTATACCTTCATTTTTATAAAAGGCACCTAAGCATCATATCAATTTTTTCCTTAATTTATAATAGCTTCGATTTATTTAGTAACCATTAATATTTGCTTTTCATACGAGGTATAGAGTATAGATATACATTATTCAGGTCAAAATCATTATTAAAATCAATTAAATTCGATTTCAATGTAAAGAAAATTCCAATTATGTACTTAGGCGCTCTAATTTTGTATACCTACTTGAATAAGCGAAAAAATTTAGAGATTTTTAAACTGACAAACTCATTAAAAGAAACCTATTACGCGTTAAATTTTAAATATATTGAGTAAAATAATTAAATTTAAATTATTTGAGTTTACGAACAAGGCAGAAATGATAATATAATTAGAACAAATACTGTTGTGAGTGTTAAAAATAAATAGTACAACTATTGGTAAGTTGGTAAGCTCAAACTGCAGTAACCTAAAAATTGGGGTTTCTAAGCATGCAATCCAATTCTGTAGTCCATCCCTCTCACTTAGGATACTGTGCGTTATTTAATAATTGTTTATTGTGGGTAGATGTAAATTTATGGCTGGAAATATAATTGAAACTGTTCATTGCAACATTTGCTAGAATTTTCACTCCACTAAAAAATTGATTTAGGAATGCGGATTTCCATACCGAAAGTAAATCGACTAATAGTAATGGATGTTCAATCTAGACAAATGTAGAGTATCAACAACACGAAACTACAAAATATATACCTACATGTTGTATCAGTTAAATACATTTGTGACTAAAGCTACCCCAGCAATTATTTTTGATTATTCGCAGTATTGTCTTCAACCAGCTGTCACTTTACCATTGCTGGAGTAAAATTCACAAACATATTTTTCACATTGTGTGAAGTGTTTGCTGACGTGATACGTTTCAGAATTTCTTGCTTTGAGAATAATAGACAAGATTTTTACGTGAACTCAAACGCCGACACATGTCAATATGCAAATACATAGATAAAATGCTTGTTCTCTAGTAAGATTACTTAAAAATTATTATTACTAACGTATTATTTTTGTTTTTCACGTGTTTTCTAGTATCAAATCTTCCAGTGGAAAAAGAACATCGTAGCAGCGTCGTAATTCGTAATACAAAATGGCTGAAAGTGTTAACATCTAATTGCTTAAAATATCAGGAAATTGTCACCAGTAATTGTAAACAATTATAAGCTCTGTAATATTAGAAGGATTATTACTAGGTTAAAAATATAAGCATTTAAAAAGCCTTTGCTTTGATTGGAGATAGCTCGTTTCACGTGCACAAGCTAGCAACAGCAGTGCTGGTATATTGAGCTAAAATAGAATTGGCAGATGTTGAGATGTTACCGATGCACGATCGCACGAGCACAAATGTTGTGTAAGTTACAACTTACAACATCGAACACGGTGTCGTTATAGTGTAGTATATGATGTCTAGAATTTATAATAACCTGTTTTCATATCTTTACATGTTCAATCAGTTTATATGACATTTTCAGCATAGAATTTCAAGTTGTAGAATCATCTATCTGTAGCAATTTAGGTAATTATTGTTTAAAACAACATGAAATAGCATACAAAACTTAACTAAAAATAATTTAGTTTTGCCAAGTTCCATCACCATAAACCTCTTGAGTCGATCAATGAGAACTTCTCTTTCATTAATTATCATTGCATTTCTTTCTCTACAGTATTTCAAAATGTTTATGAGTGAAAAACTTGTAGTATTTTTCCGATTTCACTTAAATATTCAAAAATTATGTGGTTTTAGCCCGTTCATACAGAAGTTTGAAAATTCCTGTACTTCATACAGATTGCATCCCTGCTCAGAGAAAAGCATAAAAAGGCATAAAATTAAAATTTGTCAGTTTATTGTTTTCACTTGCCTAATCTGGTTTCAAATGTTGTATGGAAGGAAGCTGCGGTCACCTTTGATTACAATGGAGTGTCTCCTGTATTGTACTGCAAGTTGTGCTTTTCTCTTAACAAAATGGGTGTGCATTGAAAGGCTCCCCCTAATTACAGAATGCTTTAATTTGCTGTTGGATTTCGAAACGCGGCATTTGCAAGGTAAACATGCATTGTGCATTAATAACGATACGATTTTTAAAAAAATAGTAAACAAACGTTTATTGGTTTAATAGGTAATCCACTTTCTCCGGAAATAGCTCTGACAAAATCAAGTAATTGTATGATTCGACTTATTCAAGTCGTTGGCTGTATCACATCAGTAACTTTACCTGTTGGCTATGGTCTTCAAAGATGGCTAGACAACTGTTCTCCAGCAACGTTTGCATATTTTCTTCTTCCCCACTGCACATTCCCGACACACGACAACGGCAAATTTAATCTCGCAATAGAACCAATCGGAATGCTAACCTTGATTTTTATTTGGACGTTTTGGTTGTTACTTGACATGATTGGCTTTTTCTGCTTTGTTGTGTTTGAATTGTCACTACTTCCCGGATTTTGTTTCCGTTTTTATCTAAACTTTTTCCGCATTTCACTGGCATACTGTTTTAAACATGGTGGGAAAAGAAAACTTATTCAGGGACGAATTTCGCCAAAAAAGCACCTTCCTATTTACAGAGAAATCCAGTTGTTGTCTCGTTATTTCAATTTGTTTCAGCAAGACAGGATTATTTTTGGAATTTTATATACCTTGCTTCTCTCGTTTATCATTTGCTTTTTTGCATTGACTTCAAACTGGTCGGGAATTTCCATTCCTCAGTTATTTCTCTTTTCAAGTGCGTTGCTAAACGGATTTTTGGGAATTGTTGTGGGCTTTGGTACTTTTGGAAAAGTGCACGGAGAATCTGTCAAAGTACTGGAATTTCTCAATTCCAAAATTGTTCCTTCGGTAGAGTACAAAAATGAACGCAAATATTTACTACGTTATGTTGCGTCAATGCAGCCTATCAAGGTGCGAGTGGGAAGTGTTAACTATGTGGATAATGTAACCCCTAGTGTTCTTCTGCATTTTTGCTCAACCCAAATTGTTAATTTATCAATGCTCTAAAATAGAAACCTGTTTCAGCTTGCACTTATGTATTTTATAAATGATTATTCGCCTGATTGCTAGTAAATTTTTGTACTTCATTTTGCGTTTTGAAGGTTATAATAATTTGTACATAATAATTAAGTTCCAATAAAGAGTAATGCATAATTTATATAAACTTGTACAACGCATCTCCGTACAACGAAGCATCAATGACTCGGTGTAATTACTTTCAGTCAACTCCGATAATTATCTCTTAATACATTTTGATAAGATCTTAGCATGTATCATCAATAAATTTTTAATGCTTCAACTAATCAATGCCGCAACTCTTGGAATGTGGAAAATACATTTATTAAATAAATAAATATATATATTACATAAATCCTACAATAAAATTATGAATCGAATGCTTATAGTACCAGCCGAAATATCGTTCATTTTCCAAAAGTAAAATTGTAACTGTAGTCATACGCGTGCATAAGCAAAAATTATTTTCGTATAATTTCTGAAAATTTGTACCTAAACACGTGAGCATATTTTCATCAAAACAAACTTGTACAACGCATCTCCGTACAACGAAGCATCAATGACTCGGTGTAATTACTTTCAGTCAACTCCGATAATTATCTCTTAATACATTTTGATAAGATCTTAGCATGTATCATCGATAAATTTTTAATGCTTCAACTAATCAATGCCGCAACTCTCGGAATGTGGAAAATACAATTATTAAATAAATATATATATATTACATAAATACACCAATAAAATTATGGATCGAATGCTTATAGTACCAGCCGAAATATCGTTCATTCCAAAAGTAAAATTGTGATTGTAGTCATACGCGTCGCGTGCATAAGCAAAAATTATTTTCGTATAATTTCTGAAAATTTGTACCTAAACACGTGAGCATATTTTCATCAAAACATTAGATAACTACAAATTAGTATTAAATAAGGTAAGCGAGTCAACTCTTCTATTGTAATACGTGTAAACATTTTGGCATGAATAATTAATGGCTTGTCGTGTCTACGTGTCGTGTATACGGGTCGTGTATAAGTAAAGGCAGTTGTTTCTCCTTGAGTTCATATATACTAAACTCCAGAATGGTGTATCGGTACATGGATGAAAAGCCTCACTCTTAATTTAGATTATGGAAAGCAGACGTTTTTTTCCAAAAAAGCAGAAAGTAGATAGATAGAGCTTAACTATACTTCTACAATGTAGAACTCCATCTCTATAATAACTGCATATACTAGTCATTTACTGCTTTCTACATTCAAGTACACATCCTTAAACTAGAAATAGTTAATTTCCTCACATGTAAATATGTAAATATTTAAGTTTTCTAAATATTTCAAAATTTCAACGAAAAAAGTGTTCTTCTGTCTTCTGTGTAAATTTATTAGTTACGCAATTATTACTTCAGACCCTTATGGATTAGGACATTAGTTTGGCAAGGCAAATTTATAATACATCAAATCGAAAATAGCTTTACAATATGAGTATAACAGAAAACGAAAAGTTGAAATTGACATTTAAAAAAATTAATTTTACATAATTGCTGACCAAATATTTCGTACGGTATACTAAACTGGTTGGGTACACTAAAAATGATTACCTAAGTGCTGCATATCTCTACGAACCAATCTGAATATTTATTCCCACAATTCAATGATACTTTTAAGTTGACTTGATAAGAAATGAAAGTATAATTTCAATTCCTACAGTTACCATGCTAATCAGTGAAAATTTAGTATTTTTCTTTCGAGCTCATTTAAAATTTCAAGAGTTCACTGGAACATCGTCTTTTACCACAGCCTTGAAAACTTCTACTGAACATGCAGCAAGTTTTCTGCAGCCAAACACAAATCGTCAGTTAAGATGGCAAAGTGTGAAGCTCATTTGCTTTGCCATTTTTGCAACTACTTTACTCATTCAAACTATACAGGACAGCAGTAGCAGTCGAATGATAACCACGCTAGAGAATACACTGTACAGTGTAACCAGTCTATTTTTCCTTCTGCTAAAATCTGTTTACCATATTCGTCACAAGGCTGTAATTGAACTGTTTGACTGCCTGCTAAATTTTGAAAGACGGCATTTTCTTGGTAAGTTGACACTAGTTAATAAACATGCTTTGTTATTTACATTGTTAGTGTGTACCTATATAATATATGGTCATCATAGTTGCTGGTTAAAACTCTCAATGAAAACTCATTATTATTATTCTAATTTCAGAATCTTCATCCGTTCGAACAATGCTGAAAAAATCAGAGAAATTTCTGATATTGTTTGTTCAGTTGAGTGGAGTTGTTTCTACCATTACTCTGCCAACATCTTTCGTCATACTCCGATGGATGAATCCTTGCACCGCAGCAACATTTGGGTATCACTTTCTTCGGGAGTGCGATACAGGTAGCAGTTATGAGAGTAAATTGGTTTCCCAAACATCATGGACCGTCAATTCTTTACTTTATCTGCTAACTTTATCTGTACTTGTATTTTTGGCTTATTTGGATATGATAGGGAGCTTTATATTCCAGAGTACTGAACTATCGTTTCTTGTGAGCTATTGCTTAAATTGTTACATAAAAGCTTTTCAGCGATTATTCAGCAAGCGCTACAAATTGTTCAACAAAAAAGCCAGCAGTACTACAAAATCCAATCAACATCCAGATAGCATGCTAGTATTTAGAGAACTTCAACTTCTCACCCATTTTCTTAATATAATCCAACAGGATTTTGTCATTGTAGCAATTTTTGGCTTAAATACTTTGTCATTTGTCATTAGCACGTACAAGATAACATGCTAGTATTTAGAGAACTTCAACTTCTCACCCATTTTCTTAATATAATCCAACAGGATTTTGTCATTGTAGCAATTTTTGGCTTAAATACTTTGTCATTTGTCATTAGCACGTACACTCTGGTTTCATTTGGGTTTCAAATCAACTTGCCCCAATTATTGTTGTTTTCATCTTGCGTGCTAGAAACCTTTTTAGCAATTGTGCTTTATGTTGGAACGTACGGACAAATTTACAAAAACTCACTGCTAACGTTTTCATTTTTCAAGGGGAGGATATTCTGGAATGCTGATTGCCGTCAGAAGAGGCTGTGGGTTAATAGATATTTGGTGTCATGTCAATCCTTAAAAATAAATGTTGCATCGGTTACATTTGTCACTACAATCACCCCAGTAATTGTTCTGGACTTTTGTCTTAGGCAAGTTGTTACTTTGCTTTTGCTGGAATAAACTAATTTATAGATCATATATTGCAATGTTCATCGCTTATCTTGTAGTAATTTTTGCGTTTATATAATAAGGTGCAAACATGTTCATATAAAATTGACGTCAATTTTTTAAACAGTTGATATATTTATGCATAATGCAAAATAAGTTACATTACAATTCAGTTTATTGCTTACTAGTATCAAGTACATAAACGCGTAAAAAATGACATTTGAAAAAGGCCAAAATAAAAAAGGCAAAAGAGTTATTCTATAGCTTAGATAACTATAGATTTTTACGAAATGTTCAGTACATTTACAATGTCATCAATATTGCACTGAGATAAATAATGAGACAAAAATGGATACACTTGATCTAGTGTAGAATAACTTGTTGTTACGTGTAGGTAAATATATATATCATCAGCAGTAGTGGAACTATTAAGTATATCGAACTAAATAGAATAGGTATATGATATATTCTTTTGTAAAATAATGGTGCACAAACACAATGTGTAAGCTACAATATCATGTTGTTGGTGTAATGTTATCTAGAAATTTTTATAACATATTTATATATTGCTACAATATTAATTGCTCCGATATATTTGAATAACGCATTTTAGTATGGAGTAATTCTTACGTTGTGAAATCTTCTATGTAACCCAAATATTAAATACGGTTTGAAGTATACCGCAAAAGTAGTAAAATGTCAAACTTTTATCTATTCAGTTTTTTAATCGACATGGAGTGGTTTCTAAAGAACGTTGCATTCCCCAGGTAATGAGCTATCAATGTGTTTTAGAAGTACAAATTACAAAGCATTTTGAGTAATGTCTAACTAGCATATTAATTGGTGCTCTCTCTTTTTTTTAAAAAAATCCTACTTTATGGTATATAATCTAAATATATATTCTTTATTTAAACTTTCGTGTTCTGCTGTTATATATGTAGTTATGACCGCTATTCTTTGCAAAGCAATTTAAAAAATAAAAATTAATAATAAAATTTTCGAAAACGTTATTCCAAACTACATCGACATAAATTAGTTGGCTGCATTATTTTATTTGTTAAGTCATTAGATAAGTATAAGATTAATCGCGTTATCAAACACGTTCGTGAAAAAGTTTATTTGAGTCTCTTCATCAAACCTGGCTACTGCATAGTACCACGAGATAGGTGGCTGTGAACTAAGGTGTCGCTTCCAAAGTCTGTATGACCAGTTACAATAGAATTCCGTTGCATTTCTATGACTTCTCCAGTACGTAACCGCTCCCTGTGGNGTACCACGAGATAGGTGGCTGTGAACTAAGGTGTCGCTTCCAAAGTCTGTATGACCAGTTACAATAGAATTCCGTTGCATTTCTATGACTTCTCCAGTACGTAACCGCTCCCTGTGGCCAAACTGTTGAAAGTAAATGCCTACTAATCATATAGGATTTTGTAATCATTGGTAACGTTTGTGAAATCATGATGTATATAACGGCAGTTACCAAAATCATGGTACTATACACTAAAATGGGAAACGTTTCCCAACCCGAAATTACTGTCCATGTTCCCATAACACATAAAATAAAGCCTACTCCCATACAGAAACCGGCCATGTCTCTGATAGTTTGCATTCCAAACTGAGTAATGCACCTTAGCTCAATATATTGCTGTAGTGAAGCTTCATTTGGTGGCATGGATTGTATTCGCTTAAGACAGGATACAGCAATATTGAACACACAAGCAGCTGGCAACAATACTACTAAAAGTGATCGGGTTCCTTCTAGAACGCTATATTGGAATATGATAAAGCGTGCAGCTAATTTTACTACTTCAATAAATTTGTTACTTGGCGGAAAGTAGTGTTGTAATGCATAGCAAAGAGGGTCAAATTTATATAAAAACAAAGCGCCTGGAAAAGTCAGACTGGTGATAAACAAATTTACCACCAACCCAACCATTAGCAGTCCCGTAAAGTCCGCATTTGGATCTCCAAGCATAAGTCTTTGTATTTCTAAACCAATAAAAAATAAATTATATTATAAAATACTGTAATATTGTTGAGTCATCACCACAGTAAGTATCAAAAGTACATAGTGTAAATTCTAAAATAACCGCAGCTGCGTCAATTATGCAGCATCAAAAATTTACTCAATAGACGCAGCTGCGTTTATTTTAGAACTCCGTTTATTAGTCCCATGTTCAAAATATGCAAACTGTCTACCATTTTTGAAATAATTTTTTCAACAATTTTAGCAAAAAAAGCACTTCTTCGGGATTGAAAACAACTTCAAAATGCTTGTGATATATCAACTGGCATCTACTATGTTTATTGGGGGCTACGTTTATTAGTCGCCTTTCTAAAAAATATGTTATAGACACAGCTGCGTTTATTTTAGAAACTGCGTTTATTAAAGAATTTACGGTAGTATAGTATGGTAACCTTGTAAAACTAGCTGTCGAAGTGAAAGCTGCCTGGCATATCCAAGAGGTCGTCTGTCATTTCGTAACCTTCTTTCGAATGTAAAAACTTGGTTTAAGCAATCACAAAAGGCAACTCCATGTTTTACAATTAATGTATTCAAACCAAAAACAACAATACATATGAGACATTCTTGAACGTACAAAAATGTTTTATAAAGTGGCAGATCAGTTGGTCCTAGTAGTACGTACAGGAAAACGTTATGAGAAGCAAAACAGAACAGAATGAAATTTACTATATACGATCCAAAATATAATGGTAGCTGTCTTAGGTTTTCCTCGAATCTGAAGCGTTCTTTTTTGACATCGATGGAAATGGCATGACTGTACAACACGTGATCGGAGTAAGTACAAATTATTGTACAGTTCCCAAGCTTTCCAGAGCAACGGTGATGCCATGCTTAGTTGCCGATTGAAATGTTAATTTTTATTAATTGCTTTAAGTAGTATGAAATACAAGCCACTGATGTTACAATATTTGCAAAATTAGTAAAACTTTAGTTTGAGCTGCCTTACGATAACTACGTGTTAGTGATCAATGTAGCCAACAGTATGGAGCAAAGAGCAATACTAGCAAAGTAAGCTTTTTAAAATGTGCGCTAGAATACACGTTTTTCAAAGCAACTTTTATAGCCGATATAGTTACTCCTTTTTTGCCCTTTAACTTAATACTTAATTCGTGCATTTTCGGAAAATAAAAATAACTATTGCAAAAAGGATTCCGTCTTAATTTTCTCTGTCAAAACTGCATTCGATATGTTAGTTAAAACCTTCTTGGAAGAGCATACGATCGATGGAAAAGACAAGATACATATTCAGAATATTCCGCTAGTGAGTTAATAAAACCACATTGGCATTTGAGACGACGTAGCAAAATGAATTGTCAGTTAAATAAAATAAAACTTACATTTAAATATCGGAAAATTAATTCAAAATACTTCAATCTGTACAATGAGCAAGATTTGAAGTAGTCGATGAGGTATATATTGACTAATAGTGAGTTTACATACTAAGTTTATTGGTTGAAATGTAAAGAAGAAAACGGGTCAAAACATTTAGAATTTAAAAAGTTTGCAATTTTTAAAACACTTCTTATATCGACGGCATGGAAGAAAGTTATGTTAACGTATTTCTTTATAGTTAAAGCACAATTTAACCAAAGTAGATTTGTTTGATTCATTATTCTCGCCTACCTTTATGCTTCCATTCAAATTAACAGTTTGGACATTTACTTTCTATTTGTACATGATTTTACTTAACAAACTTGACCAACTTGAATTCACAACACAATGACACGAGTTTAAAAGACGCAAGTTTGTGTTCTGAATTAGTTTTTGTAACAAAGAAAGGAAACATATTTCAAAAAATTGCTCACTTCCATTGTTAAAAACTTTACACTTAATTAAATTAACGCATAACATAGCTTTTATTTAAAATATGTCATTTTTACGCGCCTTAGTTACACGCATAAAATTACGTATAATCTCGCATAAACTACGACTTGAACAATGCTTGAAAAATGTGTCTTTATTTTTTTTACTTAATTGAATAGTATGCAAACTTACTGCCGAAAAATAACAATGAACAAATAGCTTTGTACACTGCCGTTAACATTACAAACATTGACAGTATCACATATTAACTGTGTACGTATTTCAAATACAACGCTGCATTACACCAATTAAACGCTTATTATGTACATATTATCAACTGCGCTAGTTTTCAACTCCTATTAAAATGAAATTGATTGCGTGATTACACACATTCTCGTAAAAATTCTTTTGGGTTTCATCATCGAATCTTGCCGAAGCATAATACCAGTAGATTGGATGTTGGGACTTCAAGTACCGCTTCCACAATTTATAGAACGTGGGTGGTAAAGATATTTATAGTTTTTAAACGACGTGTCCAGTAGTTTAAAGTTTTTTGTGGCCAAGTCGTGTTGAGTAAATGCCTACTGATCGTAAGGCATTTTGTGATCATTGGTAAGGTTTGTGAAACCACAATGAACAGGACGGTAGTCATCGAAGTCATAATACCATACAGTAAAATTGGAAATGTTTTCCATCCGGAAATTACAATCCATGTTCCTAAAACTGCCAAAACAAAACCCATGCCCATCAACAAACCAGCAATTTCTCTGATGATTTGCTTACCCAACTGAACAATACACATGAATTCAGCATAATGTTTTAGAAATATTTCATTTGGTGGCGTGGATTCAAATCGCTTGAGGCATATCACAAAAACATTGAACACAGATATCGCCGGTAAGAACAGTATTGAAAGCGAACGGTTACCCTCCAGAACAACCCATTGGGTGAGAGCAAATCGAAAAATTAGTTTTAGACATTTAACGTAAATGTTACTTGATGGAAGATAATACTCTAAGGCGTAATTTACTGGGTCAAAACCCGCTGCAATCAAGGCTATCGGCAGCGTGAGACCAGTAGTGTATAGAATTATCACCAATCCCGCCATTAAAACACCCATAAAATCCACATTTAAATTTCCAGCTAGAAGTTCTCTTATTTCTAAAAAAAATATATATTAACTGATTAACTCAAATTCAAAACAAATCTCACAAATAATTTAAACTGACCTTGAAAAATCAGTTCCGCAGTTGACACTCTAGCGGCATAGCCTATAGGTCGTCTGACATCTGAAAACCTTCTGTCAAATTGCAACAGGTGATTGAAAAAACTATTTAAGGAATCTCCTTCCATAATAATAATTGCATTCAGACCTAAAATCAGAATACATACGAAGCATCCTCCAAGACAAAGTAATACTTGATAAACTGGCAAGTCAATTGGTTTTAGTAGTACAAACAAAAACACGTTGTGAATGAAAAAACTGAGAAACACAAGAACTGCTATCCACGAAGCATAAAATATTTTTAACTTTCGCCAATCGAGTTCGGATTGAACATTCTCGTTTTCTATATCGAAGGACAAAATATGGCTGTACATTTGTTTCCCGTATAACGTGTTGTAAATTTCAAACGCCTTCCAGAGTAGTGGCGTTGCCATACTAAATTCTTACTGGTTCTTTTTCCACTTTAAAAATATTTTTGCTAAATATACTAATTTAGTAAGCTGGAAAGTTGAAATATATTTGTTCGCTGTTTCGACTTGTTATTTACTATTTCTCCTTACCTTTTGTGTAGTCACTGAGATGGGATGTATTCAGACTTTTCTTCAATACCAAAAAAATAAATGGTTATGAGTAAAAATAGTGCATGTATTTCTGACCTTTACTCTGAGAAATTGACATTTGAACCTGTTATTAATTTGGAAATATAACATTTATCCTATTCTGTAGCTCATAATAACATGGGTTTAAGAAAAAATTGATTTTGGGCAAAAGCAAAAAATGGAGAGGCGTTTAAAGAGTAAAGCTAGAAACTGCTTTTGTAAGCTATTGTTTTAATTAAAATATTTGAATACCTTATGCATGAACTATATATTTCAACACAGCCGTAATACTTTCCTCGTTAATTTCGTTATATTATTGGTTGAACAGCTAAATCAATGAATGCAGTGCGAACGGTAGTACATGCACATTGCTTCCGTCCGAAACTTACAGAGACATTGTTGGATTTAAGTTTTTATTTCATTATCACCAGAAAATGTCATTTTGGAATTTTAATACATTTTTTAATTTCCTTAAGATAAATGGGATATTCTCAAATTTGATAAAAATATAATCATTACATGAAATCATTACAATAACAATATAGTTATTTTCATTCTTTTGTTTTCTATACTCAAATAGTTTACGTATACCTTCGTTAGTTCAACCTTGATTCTTCACCTAGGACAGTAAAGGTTGGTTTAATACAGCAGAAACAACTATATGTTTGCTTTAAACAAGTTGTTTACATAAATCCGGCTTTAAATATTCGAAGCATATGTGCATTTATGTTCAGCAAAATAGGTAGTTGAATTATTATATAAATTCTTAGATATTTTATTGCGGTTTCTTGTCACTATAATATATGATTCATGAATCGTGTAAAGCCTTTTATAAATCATATTGAATTGATTTTGCGTTTACAGAAAATAATCTCATAACTTTAAATATATCTTGCGTTAAGCGTAATAAAATCTTGCTATAACAAAACGTATACATACCTATTTTTAATTAAAAATTTCAAAGGAAATTTAAAATTAAAACTAATACTTTTTATTAGAAATAGAAATACTTTGTTTTCTGTTCCTACAAGTATTTTATGGCAAATAAACATCCGAATTGTTTTATTGAAATTTATTTTGTTTGCTCATATTGATTAATCTCTGTTCAAAATATAACCAAAGAGATGTGGGGCAGTGGGCGGATATAATAATTACTTCTTAATAAAAAACGCGGTTTGAGAAAAGCAATTTGATTGAATAACAGTCCAATGAAAGAGAAAGGTAACGTGTGGCTTTGCAGTCATTAAGTAAGGCTTGATAACGTACTGTAGTTTGTACTATATAATTTTTCGCTTAAAGAATATTGAATATTATGCAATACTGCAAATTTAACGAAAAGTAACTACATTATGGTGAAGTAACAGTCTACGTAACGGTTAAAGTGTTATACAACGATTTTGTACGTTACTACATACTTTCATTCAAGAATACCAAAGTCCCTCTTAAAAGTTTACTTCATACAAATTAAATGAATGAAAAGCATACATATATGAAGTGTATATCCACAATCCACAATAATGGTTTTACACATACCTATTTGAATATTACAACACATTTTATGACCTGGTCACCAAAATAGTAAAAATAAACTTTTGTCTGTATGCTAGCAGATTTGAACACATTTCTGAACAATTGAAATGAAAGAAACGGAAATGCAATAATGCAAATTTGCATTTTCAATGCTCTTACTTATTTTATTATTTTATTTTGATCTTTGACAAATCATTTTGAACATTTTCTTTAGTTTATGTGACTGCAATTTACTACTGTTAAGAAATAATTCTGTTTTTTAAATTCTACTTTCAATTTACATACTATGGTCGTCAAGTGAGCGGTTTCAATTACTCTCTTTCCGACAGTTGGTCAAAGCCGTTTGAACCTTTTTGTACTTTTCCTGTAACCTAGTTAATTTCTTTTGTAGTTCTAATAATTTTTCAATATACACTGTCGTAGTGTTTGAACTGTTCATGTCCTCTGAACATTGATTACTTTCTGTGGAGGCAGAGACATATGTCAGTTGGTCATGCATGAGTAGCCTACTTGCTCTTTCTATTTCGTCGGCGTAGCTTTCTCCCACTTCTCTGGCCACTACACTGATTGGCAACAACTGCATATCCGAGTTCAATATCACAGGATTAAATCTCAACGACTTTTTCCAGTTTGTCAACAGTGTGTATGCCTGTGTAGGCGACATGTTTTCTAGATTCACAAATTGATAATAAGGCTTTCCTCCTCCAAATGTCAACACTTGCGTTGTTCCTTGGTACAAGTCTGATGTATTGGTCCTGTTCTCTTCCAACTCATATCCCATATTCTCAGCAAAATTTAGAGTGGAAAAAGGATGTTGAGACAGCAGAGGATTCCACGACGCCTCATCACCGTTTAACTGAATGTGTATGGACCCACCCCCGTACACAGACTTGACTACGTGTGTTCCATACGTACTGAAAAAGTTTTTCCATTCCTCTACATTACTATAATTTGAGTTGTTGAATGGACTAAGGGATTTCACTTTAAACTTAAATTCAGGACTGAGCTCTGCACTCTCATTGAGAGTCAGTTGAAACCGTTTAAATTCCTTGACAGCGGTTACAGGATAACTGTCGTCTCTGATTGCACGCTCATGGATATTGCTGCCAGGTTTTACATTATCCGTAAATCGGTCAATTTCATCAATTGATCCTTCAACACCAAGACCCTGAAAGCGATGTTGCAGATACGCAACTTTATTCTGAAACATGAAAAACAATTCCGTGTTGTTATTGGCCAAAGTGCACTCCAGTGACTTTGGAATCATGAAGTCAAGGTCTGACTGGTAAAACTGGTCAAGTTTGAATGGCGACGTGGCAAGTGACATGTCCTGAAAGATGTTGTAACTGTAACCTGCTATAGTTTTGACAGGAAGTAATGGTGCTCTAATCTGAAGCCCTTTCTCCAGTAAAATTTGCGTGGCTGTATCTTTTCTTACGTCTTTTAGAAGGTTCAAAATTTCTGTTGTTGCACGTGGTATATCTTGCATCGTGTTGAAATTTCTAAGTTTAAGAGCTTTCTGTAGATGAACTAGAGATAAGGGAAATCGTTGGCGTAGAGAAGAGTCAACCTGTTGCTGCCAAACATTCTGAAGATGCGCTGCTATTTCTGTGGAAGCAAAGTCAAGTGCAGCACTCGTCAGTATTTTACGGTACTGCAATACTTTAACCGAATTCGAGTTAACCAACTGAAACCTACTTTTAGTGACATTTAACGCCTCAGACTGTGAGCACTCTGTAGCAGTTTTGAGAATTGCTAATCCAAGACTGTCACCAGTTTTCTGAGTGACAATTTTCATTTTCTCCAAAAGATTTTTGGGGTAGTATTCATTGTTAGGCAGCTTGAAATTGCCATCAATCTTCGGCAGTTCACTTTCCTTGGCTTTGTTTTCAGCGACGACGAGATGGATTGGTTGTGTGTACCAAAAATGGTCTTCAATAACATTTTTAATTTGACTTAGTTTTTTTTCTGGTTTCCGTCGTACACTACTCGCCTCGGAAAGAAAATGGGAGAAAACAAATACTATGTTAGAGTAATTATCGTCGCCATAACGATTTCTTAAACTGTTCAGACTGCGGATCATTTTTATGAACGTAGACCCTTCACCATAAAACCTATTGTCATTAAACTTATGGAAAATCAGTACAATATTTGGTAGCTTGTTGTGTAGTTCTTCGTGATTAGATAGGTAATTGTCAAGCATTGACAAAACTTGTTCTTCGTGCTCCTTTTTTCCTCGCATGTAGCCAAGACCTGGTGTGTCAATAATACGTAGCTCAGAATTTGCAATGCCGAGTTCTTCAATTGGCATAGGAATTCTATACTCACTGAAATGGACAAAGCAAAAATTAGCAAGTTAAGAGTACTTTGTAAAAAAATAAAAAAGTAAACTTTTAAAACGATGTGACAGAGAGAAGTTCTTCACGATTTAAAGTTATTAGGGTCATTTAGGCAAGATTCTAAAATTATTGGAGTCATTTAGGCATGATTTTAAAGTTATTGGAGTCATTTAGGCACGATTAAAAAGTTAAGACAAATTCTCTCCGCTCCCTCACCTCCCTCACTTTTTCTGTGGTGATTTTATAATGTGACTCTGTCACATAATAAATGCAGTTACTTACTGGATATAATCATCATCCTCCAATACACTGACTTTTGGATTTGTAACGTTTGGATTGTTAAAGAGCATGTTTATCTAAAAAGAAATTATCAAAACAGTTGCAAATTGTGCAGTTAAAATGAACCGTTCATTAATAATATCCATTAGTCAATTTATATTATCACTCACGGCGCTACTTTTTCCTGCACCGATTGAGCCAAGAAGTAAAATGTATACATTTTTATGACTCCGCTTATTCATATACGACATTCGAGCAGCATGAAGACCTGGGTGACCCTTGTACGAATCATTCCTAAGCATTTTAATTACTTCATCAATAGAATCAGGAATAGAAATCATGGGTGGATCTGTGTTTACGAAATTGAGTAAATGTAAAAACAATTGTGTTAGTTACATGACAAGTTGTTACGTTACACTTTATGTATTTTGTGCGTAGTATCATATTTTGGACATTAAATGAAATAAAATCATTAACATTTCTTACATGATACTGGCCGTGGTGGAGGAATTCTTGGCTGATATAGCGCATCGTTACAGTAGCAATCATACGAGCCTATTGTTCCTGTAAAGTTCTATCAATTTAAGTTATTTGATAAATTGCAATACAAAGTATAGTATCCACATTAATCTTTTTACTATTGTACGTGTTCACTATATACAATTGTAAATAATTGGATTGTACTAAATGTAAAAATGTAAGTCTTATCAAAATGAAAAAGCTACTCCTAATGACGTTCTAAGAGAATTGTATTCCGCAGATATTTTTCGTTGGTATCAATTTTTTTAACCTTGAAGACATTGCATTGGTATGGTTGATTGAACTAACGTCGATATTCAGTTATTAAGATCTAGCGTTTAATAGTTTTCCTTAGCGTGTGTGCGTGCCTGTCTCCAGTGGAGACTCTCCACTGCCTTTATGCACAAAGCAGCATAGTTGCTTTTCTTCCATGCATTCTAAACTATTGTAAAATACACCTTGTGACAGTTGTGACCGTGACAAATATAGCCTGTGACACATCAAAATTTATCTACTCTTTGAGGAAAACCAAAAAGTTTTTCGGAGGGTTAAAGATTAGATCACAATGCGTATTCTATAACATAAAGAAGTTTTATTACATCTCCATTTCCAGTCATCTGGAAAATCTATTTTTTAGTTTAAATATTGCTGTTCTTTTTTAACCAAAATGTAACCAAATAAATTGCATAGAATAAAAATTTACAACCTTAAAAGCTGAATAAGAAGGGTTTTATTATAAAAGCATAGAAAACACTACATACCTCCAAAGTTTCGACATCAATAATTTCTTCCTCCCCCTCAAAATCCTCTTCTGGGTAGTAAGTCAGTGAGCACCCTTTTCGTAATCGAAATGCTGTGACGCTTGCTGCAAAATCTAATGGGAAAAATGGGTTTGCTGCAGCGTCCACATCAACATACATACTGTGACAGGTTCTGCAGCCGCCTTCCAAATACGCTCTGCCACAAGCGAACTTCCCTACATGAATGTCAGAGCATGTACATTGCTACAAAAATAATTCAGATGGGTTTAATTTAACGGAGTAACTTTACACAGAGTAGTGACATTTTGAAGATAATGATTAATTTAATAAAGATGTTACCTTGGCGCAGGAACATTTTACAGAGGCGATGTCAAATCCATATTCACTCCGTGAAAAGGAACCTTGTGGTATTGTTCGACAAGTTCCATCAAGATACGTCTCGCTGCATGCTACCATTTCGCAACCATTTTCAACAACAATTGAACCGGTAGCTGACCATCCAATTGTGGGTGCCCTTGGATCCTCCGGCAAATTAATTGACTGTGCTTGATCTGTAAATGAAAATTGTGTTCCACGAGTATCAACTTCCGAGTACAGTGTCCCACATAACTTTGCATTGTCAGTGTATTCACTTTCAGCGTTAGAAGCTCGAAAAAATGAAATAAGAAACAATGAAAGAAAAAACAATTGAAAGTGTTTTAAGAAGAATGAGGCAGGATTAAGTGCCATGATAGGATTGTAAAAGACGGTAGCTAGCGAGATGTGTTTGATAGAATGCACACATGGAAATGATTGCTAGCTGTATTTTTGCAATTTCTTAAATACTTGACAAATTTGAAAGGTTATTTTAATTTGTGCATCAAAAAGGTAGCTAATACTAACTAAAAACTTTGTTATCTGTTTTACTTCAAGAGTATGAATGAAAATACTAAAAAAGTTGATTATGCAATTTACACATGATCACGTTAAATAAACAGCACAAAAACGAATTCATTTCAATACCTCGTGCATAAATGCCCGTAAAGAAGTTGGTCTGACCTTTGCCAAGTAAGGTGGTAAACAGTTGAACTGAGTTACCAATTGCCTAAGTTACATAAAAAATTCTGATAAGGCATTGAAAAGATAGTGGATAACCTCTATCCATGCGCGACCTTTTTATATTTACTTCCCATTGAAGAAATTAAAACAAAATAAAAAGAACGTTAGATATTATGCGTTGGGAAACGTTGTTCTTTTTGGTCAGGACAAGATGCGATGGTTTGGAACATAAGGTATCGTAATGATGTATAGGATGACATTTTTGAACTGCTACATCTTTTCAGGCCGTTCAATTTTATGAACCTTCAAGTATTTTTAAAACATTACTTATAAATTCCAAAATGTCAAGAAAGGTAGATCTGAATGAAAATAACATGTGTTAGGAGTACTTGGGTATTTTATGAAAATTAAATATCAGGATGTGATCGTTTGGTGAAAGTTGTCATGCAATGTTAAAACTGCATGCAGCATAACTGTCCTTACGACATTCCAATGGTTTTAATCTGTTAGATAGCCTATAAAGAAGTGAAACAATTTTATAACTGACAAATTATATCAAGTAAAGTAGAGTACAAAGTTTACATTGATGTATACTAAAATAAACATTTCATTTCGTATATAAATGCCTGAACCTTAAATTTATTATTTGAACAGAGAATTATTTAACGTGTCGAGGGCATTCTGAAATGAATAATAAGGCTAAGCACCAAACTTTAAAGAGAACCACATTTAATATACATGCATATTCTGAAGCTATTTAAAAGAAAATTTTTATAAAGAAATTATATTTTGTTACTGTTGAAAAAAGTCATTTTATTACTAACAAGCATACAAACGCTTACACTGTACAATCATAGCTAACATCCATTGTAACACAGATGTATACTAAAATAAACATTTCATTTCGTATATAAATGCCTGAACCTTAAATTTATTACTTGAACAAAGAATTATTTAACGTGTCGAGGGCATTCTGAAATGAATAACAAGGCTAAGCACCAAACCTTAAAGAGAACCACATTTAATATACATATGCATATTCTGAAGCTATTTAAAAGAAAATTTTTATAAAGAAATTATATTTTGTTACTGTTGAAAAAAGTCATTTTATTACTAACAAGCATACAAACGTTTACACTGTACAATCATAGCTAACATCCATTGTAACACAACATACATGGTTCCACAAGATTCTGTGGCAAAAAGTCAAAATATCCGTTATGAAAATAACTTGAAAACGTTGTAATGTAATGAAAACAGTTGCTCAAAGCATCGTTCATATATGGCACCCGATTTAGTAATGTTTTGACTTTTTGGTTTGAAATGTTGTGAAACTCATGCATAGACAATCATTCTTCAGACTATTTAGGTATAGAAATACACGGAGAAATGTTGGATATGTCTGTAATTAGGTTATTAATTGTGTTACATTGTTTTACAGAGAGTTAGAAATTTCTAAGACCTCTAGCACCACGTCGTACTTTTTATAACCAGATATTAGTTTTAATATATTTTAATTAAGGACTTTTGAAAACCAAAAGTTTTGTTGAAAGCTAAGGTTTTACAATTAAAAATGCTACATGTTTTGCTTACACTTAACA
>JAHZMT010004362.1:0-40447 GCA_027743785.1 Sinhomidia bicolor
GAGGGATTTAGTCTAGTTTTGACAAATAAAAATATGTACAGGGTTTTTATACGATTGTAAATATGGGTTAAACGAGATTTTCATTCGATTATTGGACTCGATGAGTTTTTCTCTTCCATAAACTGACACGGTTTCCAGAGAAATTATTGGGAAAAGAATGTAATTGTTGTTGCTGTTGTTTTGTTGTGGCAAGTTTTTTTGACATGACATACATGTGCCAATTGTTTGATGCCGTGTGTGTGAAGAAATGTGACAAGCAATCACATAAAATGCTCGTCCAAGGTCTGGCGCCTGTTGTCAAAGTCATAACTATATTTCCTTTTCCTTTCAAAAAAGAACACAACAATGCAGATTTGAGCAAGAGATTATTGTTATTGACTGACATTATTCTGATTGACTGATTGATTGTGAGTACATAGCTTTGACTAAATCACTTTTTCCATATACGTTCCATAAATTGATTATTATCAGATATGCCTTACTGTGCGTGTTCCTGGACTTTTATAATTTGTATTATTATTATTATTTTAAAAAAAATATTAATATACAATTATACAGGCACTGATCAATCTTACTTATTATACAACTGCTGCTGCTGTAACTTGAGTGACTGCATAACATTTAATTCCATTACACCCAACCAACCTGTTGTAATTTTTGTAGGCATCACGCTCGCTCGCTTGGAAGGAGTTTTGTACTTTTGTACAAGTTTGACTTGCTCTTTGCACTACTACTCGCTGTTACATCACCGTCAATTTATTTAATTTGTCTTGTCTCGCTCCACCTGTCTTGTTATAAGAAGATACGACTACGACGACGGCGGAACGTCATGCATTCAGCTCTGTCATCAGCAGCACCATCATCATTTTACCCCATTCCGTTTCATCGTTACCAGCAAATCAATCATCTTGTTGTTCTCTCTGGTCTGGTGGTGGTTGGTGCTGCTGTTGCGATCATATAGGTAGCTCTCTCGCTCTGGCGTCCGCCGTCTCTGTAATGGAGAAATGAGGGGAAAAATAATAATATTATGTGCTCAGAAGTGAGCAGTAGTGATTTGAGGAGAAATAATATGCTTTCCACATTTATCTGCTGGGAAGTTTGTTTCACCACACAACATGGTTTCAGTCAGGTTGATGGTGATGACGATGGAATTTTTTTTGCTGCTGGTTGTGTTGTATAATATATAGAGCAACATACTTACCTACACACACACACGCGCTCCTCTTGTTTCTTCTTTTGCGACATAAAGGTCGAATGAATGACGAGAGGGATTAAAAGTAAAGCGCAGAATCTGTCATAAACAACAATGCAATGGAATGAATGAGTGAATGAATCCCTCTGACGGGGGATTTCAAAGGAAGCACAAATACATAAAAAGTAAATATTAATGTTTTAACAACAAACTTGATATTTTTATCCCACAATGCACAACTTTATCGACTCAAAAGTCGTCATCGTCGTCATTCAAGTCATCTTGTGTACTTGTCTAGTTTAAAAAAAATATATATATCCAATGGGCATATATGCACCAAGGTCAGCACAGAGAAAAAAAGGCAGAGCATTGCAAATAATAATATTAAGTGCATTACTAATATTAGTAAATATTGTTATTATTATTATGATAAGCCAGCATTTTGTGCATGAACAAAACAAGTATAATATTTCGGCAACAAATTCGCTCGTAGTATAAATATTTTTTTTACGAAAATTGGTACTTTGTCTTGCTTACAACTTTTTGCAAAAAAATATGACTCGACTGGGCGCATAAACTTTTATGCCAGTTTGCATATATTATTATTATATGAGAATAAAAATCTCAGTAATATTATTTTTTATAGATGTTTGTGATTTGGATATGAATGATGTAAAATCATTTTGTAGTGTAATTTTTTTTAGTAAGCTAGCAAGCAAAGAATATATAATGCATGCGTTGTGTGCGAATGTACGTATGTATGTTTATGTGAATGTGTGTGAGCTGTGATGAAGTTGAGAGAAAGTGATTTAAGAGAACAATGAATGAGAGGCTAGGCGGCTATGCTCTTTTTTGTTCGCTTTGAATGGTCAATTATTTGCTCTTGATGGGAGACTCCTTATTGTGTGACCCATTAGCAACGAACCACTTGTGTTTCAAATTATAAAGCTATCCGGTTCCAAGAGGAGCTCCTCAGGACAATGATGCAAATCGAGAGCGTCTTCTTCCGCATGGCCGAGACGGTTGACCAGGACGTCCTTATCATTTGCGACCGGGGCACCATGGATGCGTCTGCATGTAAGACGAGTTGACAAACTCTCAAATAAATTTATTATTATTACTGGCTACGTCAATTTCCCGTCAGACGTCTCACGACGACGGTATCGATAATAATAATAATGATAATAATAATGACACTCCAACAACAATAAGTGGAGAGAAAATTTGAAGGAAGGAAGTCTGTATCCATTATTATTATTATCGTTGTCGTCGTAAAGAAATAGTCTGGCAGTCTGATCGTCATCTCATCATAACCTTCTCTTTTCTTTTTATTACGATTTCAGTCATCAAGCGATCCTACTGGGAGGACATTTTGGCTCGCAACAACCTGAATGAGGTTGATATCAGGGACACGAGATACAATCAAATCATTCATATGGTGTCCGCTGCAAACGGGGCTGAGCCTTTCTACACCACTGAGGTAAGTACTTTTTTTACCACCGCCACTTTACTCAACTCACTCACCATCGAAATTAATTTGCCAAACTTGAAGAAACACACACACACACTGTAAAACACAATACATCAGAAGAGCGTACAAATGTGGTATCTTTATTATATGCGGAATTTTGAACAGACATCAAAATATTTTATGTAGCAAAATAGGGTACACACTATACACACCTATCTATCCATCCATCTAACCATATGTACATTATGACTATTTTTGTAAAGTGAGGAGAAACAAGGAAAAAACTAAACATGAACAAGGCATTTTGACAAGTGTTCAAATTACTTGGCCACATTTTTTTTTCTCTTTTACTTACTTCAGCATACATGCATACTTTTTACTATCTACTAGAAATCTAATCAAGCTTGTCCTTCAAAAGAGCGAAAAAAACCTTTTCTTGTCTTGTCATCTTTTTGCCTTTTGCACTTTTACACACATTTTCTCGCCACACGGCAGGCATCTTTTAATAAATATGTCTACCTATCTATGTAATACCACATACGCAATATCATTAAGAGACAAAGAGAGGAAACTACGTAATTTACGTACAGATTGGCAAATATTGTATGTATTCCTAAACGTTTAACTGTCCTTAACATTTAGCCAAGTGTTATTATTATGCCGACTAGGTAATTTCTTTAAAGATTCTCATCTCGATTCGCTGTTGCATCAAATAGTATAGTCATTTTTTTCTGAATCAACAAATATATTTTAATTATTTGTTAAAACATTTTATTACTGTAAATACTCTAAACTGAAGTTTATTGAGCAGCATCAGTGTTACTTCTACAACAGTTAATCATTACTGCTCCATTAGTCCATTTTTATTCTCTTTATTATTTTTATTCTTGACTACTATTAAAAAATGAACAGTCACGGAGAATATTACAAATCGACCGGTGAGGTATGCATTTCTTTGCCGTTGCTTTTCTTTCTTTTTTTAGGTTGCCTCGCCAAATTATTTGCACGTTTCGTTCAGTTCAAAGTATCCGATCATGAAAAAAAACCTGTACAAAAAACTATTCTGCTAGTTTGTAGCCAGTTAGAAGCGGAGAAGCAGGAATATATTTGTATGTATGCAGTATAGTAAGTAATGTGTAGTGAAAATCTGTCGCGTTTCATTGAAAATATTTTGCTAATGTTGCATGTTGCCTCGTGTGTGCACAACACACACTTTCTACATAAATTGTCTGATCATCATCACAGCATCTCTCTCAACGGAACCGTTTCCGAGTCAGTTTTTGCCTCACTGTTCACTACACACTTGTGTGCAGTATTGAAAGGAAGAGAGATGAAATTAGGGATGTCATGCCAAAAGCAGAGAGAACGGAACCTCCACCACCACCACATTACTGACTACTGCCTACTTAAACATTGCTTCAGAATGTGAACCGAGTACATATATAGTGCATACAATAATAACGTGAGGTATGCATGTCTTTCTTCGGAGGACGAGCGAGACAAGAAAGGAATGCTGTAGACAATTGACAATGATAAATAAGCAGGGAACTATGTAGCTCGCTCAAGTAGTATTTATTATTATTATATTCTTTCGAATGAGAGGAAATTGTATCTTTTCTGCGAACGTTGAAAATATTTGAAATGTGATGTCAGCATGGAGCAGGGTGTATAGAGATTCTGCTAGGTTACAATAATTAAACATTATTCTGCATGTATTTTTTGGATGTGCATTATCGCCATTTCAACAAAGCTGTCATTCACACGCTCAAACGAGTTTACATGATGCATCTAATAAAAAAGGATTAGGAGAGCAACCAAAAATTTTAATGGCTTTCTCTGTCTCTCTCTCTCTCTTTCAGTTAATTTATTATTTAGTAGGGATTTTTCTTTCGCACACAATATACGATTACCTTGTGACTTGACATTAAAACACATTATTACTACTTGAAAAAAATATACACAATAATTTGCGTATTACGTCTACTCCTCAAATATGTATGTATTTATTTCTATTTCCATTTTTTTCCTCGTTCCAGGATCATGTTTGTCGTTCCGAGGGCATAAACTTGGCGCGTGAGTTGGACAAAAAGGCGGCTCAGGCGTGGGTTGGACATCCTTACTTTGACGTGGTAGACAACTCATCCGACTTTGAGGCAAAGGTCTGCCGAATGATACAGGTAATCATTGAAGGAACACAGTTGGGTGGGGAGGAGAAGGTGGAGCAAGAATTGAGAAAAATGTTTGGAGATGAGGTGGTGGAAACGGCAGCGTCCACTGCTGCCAGCAGCACCTCAATGTCAGTGTCACGCTCCTCTTCGAGTAGTGCCAGCAGCAGCAGCAGCAGCGGCTACTGCTGCTCATTTGACAGTTTTCAGGGAAACATTACAAATAATCAAAAAAATAAATTGAGCGGCACATCCGATTTTGATGATGAGGGCGAGGAAGATGATGAAAACGACAGCTCATTTGTGTCTTTGTCTCCGTCTTCCTCTGCCTCCTCCGAGCTATCTGCATTGTCTCTCGTTGAGAACACACTTGACACTGCCCATCATCTAAATGACAAGGTTCAATATTTGTCGAGACGGTTTGACACGAGTAAATCGATACCATCCTAACTTAATGCAAGGTATTATTTATTACACGGCAGTAATGGGACGTGTGCTATTCTCCACGCAGAGAATACTCATAATGATCATGATTGGAAATTATTTAAAATATTGGTGTTGTCGTAACAATTTGTTGTTGAGTGAGACCTCACAGGAAACTTAATTTCAAACTTGTGCGCTGTATAACAACAAGTTATAACAATTATTATTATTGATCATTTATTTTTTTATATGCAAGAACTCATTACCTACCTACATTATTGATATTGCCTTCTCCACGTCTGCTGGCAAATGCCATGTTATAAGAAACTCCCGATGGAACTACAATTTTTATGCCTGCTGATGGATTGAATAACATGACGTTATCTGAAACCAATAACTTTTGAATGCTTTTTTACAACTTCAAGTTTTTCGATCATGTGAACCATCCTCATCATATCATATATATTCTTTTTCAACTCCCTTGTGCCCTCTCCTCTTGAAACTTGCATATTGATGCCACCAACTCCGATTCATACTGCATGGCATTTTATTCAAGTCTGCCAATTTCGTAGCAACCTACGCATACCAAATTCATTTTTTAAAATTTTCTTTACCAACTTTCCGATTCCCAAACTCTTTTCGACTTTTCAACTAATTTACAAGTTTAGTAAGTTGACTTAAAGTAAATCTGTATATATCCGTAGTACATATTATTATTATACCTAGTTACTTTTAATGTCTTTGAAACTTTTTATAATTACGATTAAAATTATTACTAGTTCGCTTATTAGTTGTTCATACTCCTGGAGCTCTATACATGGCTTGCTTACTTACAAGTGAAAAGAGACGACTTGTCTTTTCGAAAGATGATGTATATATTTAGAATGGAAGGTTTAATAAACTTTTCCGTGCTCACGTTGCCCCATATACATGCTATATAGCTAGTTGTATAGGTCATCTTGTCTTCTACAAAAGGCTGCTATAGAAACGCACAACGGAGTTGCTTCAATTTTAGTCCTTGCTTACCTACGCTCGTTTGCTCTCATACGTAGTAATAGTGTATGCAATCAAGTTAAGTAAATAGAAATGTCGCTGTTTTTCTCTACGTTTTGTTTCTTCAATTATTCGCCACCAAAATTACTTTAAAAACTAGTCTTACTTCAACTGTCTCAATTATTATTTTAGTATAATTAGCACTATTTTATAATAATTCATACATATATGCGTATCATTAGTGCCCAGTTTTTAGATTGTTGTAATTTGCTTTGCCACTGTATACATAAGTACACATTAATTATTATTACATTTATTTGGTATTACCACAAAAGTTTGTAATATATCCTTCCAGAGTTTCAAAAGTTTTAAGAGGAAACATGTTCCCTTGAACTTTTTATGTATTTTTAAGAATTTATTTGTAAATATTATTGCTATTATATTTATTATTATTATTATTACTATAGACATGCAAACGTATACAAAGAAGAATATTATTATTGTGTCAAATAAAAACACAAGCTTTATCATGGCTTTTGTGCTTAGATGTTTATCATTTTTCGGTTCGCAGTTTCAGTTGGCAATTTACCTGTATGTATTGCAAATCAGTATCCTCTCTCCATCTCTCCATGCACCATCTAGCTTGATCTCCACGATGACGCACTTGATTTTTTCTTCCTTCAGCTTTCCTCAACTCGGATGCGCTCCCGCGTTTACTTCACAAGTGGAATAGCCGTTAAGAAATAAAGTTGCTGACAGCTGTAATTTGTACATGTGCCTTTTAATTTTTTTTGTTCAGTTTTATAGGCATTGTACTGTTATTTGATAAAATATGGTTAGTACTATGTATTTTTAATGGCTACATGCATCTACTACTGCTTCCTCCGCAACCATGGAAATTATTGTACACTTTTGGGTTTTTTAAGGAAATTAATAGCTGTGTATGAATATGCTCTGATCAATTCAATTTACAATTTCTTCGGATAAAATTGGCAATCCTTTCCTCACCTTCCCTTTACAGTTACTTTCTAATCGTAAAGTTATTCGTCGAAACTCTGATCCTGTCATAATAATAATAATTATTATTTTGAGCTGATTCTATCTTTAAAATCATTGCTACTTGGTAGCAAAACCAAATGGATTTATATTTAAATAGGAAAAAAAACACTGAATTCAATACATAACATGTTGCAAAAATGTCTTGCGTTCTTGGAAAGAATAGAAAGTGTGCAACAAATGACTAGTTTAGTTTCTTTAATTTAGGCCCGTTTTTTGTTTGTTCTGTAGTGCGTCTGCCAAAAGCTGGGAATAGACGCCAAAGACCGGCTGGAGACGAACGCAAAGAAAGTAAAGTTTTTGGTGAGAGGACCTTTGCCCGAGAGCGACGCCTTTCCTTCTGGTTTCCAGGACTTTACTGTTGTTCATGATTACCTTCAAACAAATGGTCCCAAAGTGCAGGCACGACTACGGAAACGGGGACAAAAGGTAAAAAAAACAACGACCCTCAGCTAAAATGCATTCTGTTTACCGTTGAGAACGAGTTGAATGGATTTTAGAATTGGAGAAAGATTTTTTAGATAAATGGATTATCCTTTTCACAGAATCACTTTAGCTACACATACACCGTTCGTCGACCAGAGCTTCAAGGCCAAGTGGTTGAGGTGAAGACCACACTGACCCAGAGGGACTACAATAACATGCTTGCTCAACGGGACCACAACCACGTTACCGTTTACAAGAATCGTCGTTGCTTCCTTTTGAACGATCAGTATTTCCAGTTGGATGTCTACAAAGACCCTTGCCATCCTCGGTACTCATAAATAAATGCATTATTACTGGCATAAAAATAAACAGCCCACTTGTTTTCTGTTGCCACATTTTATGATTAAATCCATTCCCTTGGTAATTTACAGGTGTAAAGGTCTGATTTTACTGGAGACTTACAGCACGCTCCATGGGACTGAGCTGTATCAACGACTCCCCAAGTTTCTCAACATCACTCGAGAAGTAACCGGTGACCCAAGGTACTCCATGTTCAACTTGTCTCTCAAAGACAAATGGGTGAACAACAAGTACTTTTGTCAAAGTTTGAGTGGAGCAGGTAACACTTTCATTCTTCTTCTACACCTTACCTTGCTCAAGCTTTCTTATTTTTATCGGTCTAAAAATAATGTTTCGCTTTCTCTCACAGAATCTATCGCTGTAAATGGTGAGGAATACACCAAAAGCGAACTGCAACTTGCCGACTGCTAAAAAAAGATCATCGTCAAGACCCCAGAAAAAAATAACTATAAAATTTCCTTTCGACTTTCTTTTCCACTACTTAAAAATATTACGGCGTCAATGTCAAAAATTTTACTACATGAAAAAAATTGTCCAGAGTGGATATCCTTCACAACAACCAATACGATATATAATACAATATTACTATAAATAATAATTATTATTCTGCAAGAACTACAACTAAATAGTATTAACTATCCACAACAACTCCAAGAAGAACAGATCTTTGACGTCTAAAAAAAGCACATCTAGTTTGTGTGCTCGTAGAAGAAAAATGTAGAACTACTTACATACGTAAAGACAAATAAATAAATGTTTCCAACAAACTGGGTGTAGCATATTATGGTTCTTACTGGAGACCGTAATGAAAACGTAGTCGTTGTTGCTCTTGACGTGTAGTAAATAAGGTACATAGCAAAACTACTATCTGCATCTAGACAATGAAATATTTAAAATCTTTTTTTTAAAATATTACTGGAATTGATAAAAAAAATACTTAACAAGTAGTTGCACGTAGAGATCGTCGTCGATTTTATGTTTTGCTAAAAGAAACTTGCTCGTAGTAGCATCATAGCCAGCAAAAATCTATTCAGGTCTATAAAAAAAATTACAGTTGACGTTAACTTTTGCTTCAAATTAAAGTGCTATAATGTAATTATTTTATGTAAGTACATATATACTACTAACTACTAGCTACCGGAAAACGATAAAGGGAAATGAAAGTTTTTGAATAATTTTACAAATGAAACTTTATATAGGCATTAAGCTAGTTTAGATTTTTTTTTTTGAAAAAAAAGAAACATTTTCAACGGAAGCCTTTTTATCTTGGTGCAACCTCCCAACCAACCTTGTTGTTAGTAGAAAACGCTCTCAGCTCGCAATAAAGTAATTATAAGGTAAATAAAAAGATTTTAATAACTAAAAGATGTGAAAGGATAGCGAATGTACATAAAGTAGTTAGTGGCTTATTACGGTAGTATGATGCACTTCAAAAATGAAACAATTTTTAAATGGGGTTCTCCAACCAACCAAGTCTTAAAACTACAATATATATGCATATATATTCTGTAATGACGTTGCCAATTTTGCCAATTATTTTTACTCTGCCATGTAATTATTGTAAAAAGATAAGTGGAAAGAATACGATACGGCGTATAAAACTATTTTTTAAATGTGAAAAAAAGAATACTACTGTAATTTCCTTCTTTCTCAACTACTACTGTCCTGTTTCCAATCAATCAAAAAAAACTGTGAATTGTGAATATTGTTATAAAAAGAATAAGTCATCATAATAACTGTACTTGCATTTCAAACAGAAAAGGTTTGTCTCTGTGCTGACCTTTGTACTATTATTATTGTGGACCTTGTGACTTCAGAAGACTTACGTTATTTTCTCTGTCTAAACATTTCCTTGCCAAGACGCTATCATTACATACATACAACGTTCGCAACCATGTGTAGAGTTTCTCTCTGATCATTATTACTATTATTCAGTTAAATTTGTACAACTACTATACTGTAAATCCCTACAATATTTAAACTTTGAAAAAATGTTCTTCTGTGTATTTTTAGGTATAATATAATAATATTTTATCCTACGCCTGTTAAAATGTGAGAACGTGAGCAATCCAAAAATCCAAGGAGACAAATCATACCGAGCTATTCAATCACACTTCATTATGAACTGTAATACTATAATTAATAATTGTAATAATAATATTCAAAACAACAATAGGTTCAATAATCTGTATTAGTATGAGGAACTACATATATGAGTGTAAATCACCACCACCACAACCACAATCAGTATATAATAATAATAATTATTACCAAGTACGTTAAAAAAGTGAAGCGCGTATGCATGATGTCAGTAGGTACATATGTACATCTAAAAATCTAAATGTAAATACGCATCTTGTGTAGAAATCAATCCAAAGTATGGAGAGAAAAAAAATAAGGTTTTTAATTGAGACTCAACTTACGACTGAATTGATTCAGGGTTTCCGGTCTAAAAAAATCTTTGGTATAAAAATTTTTTGAATGATTACTAGTCGTTAAAAGTGTCAAGTGTTTAAGCATTGAATACCTACAAATAAATAGTAGCACATGTGCTAAATAGTTCAATACTACTACTACTACTACATACACAACAAAAGGAAAAAGTTAACAATCAAAATATCAGCTTAACGAAAAAAACGCAGTCAAGTTTTAATTGTCAATAATAATAATAATAAAATTGTTATCGTTTTATGGAAATGTGGAGGTCGTCGTGTCATGTCAGTCGGGTGTGATTTGTTGGTTGGTTCTGTATATGTATAAATTGTTTGTCAGTCATGTTATCATTATTGTATATTGCTACAAAACTTAAAACTTGGAGGTGGTGTTGCTAACATTATTATTATTACTTGTAATTAATTACGTCACCACGAAACAAAACAAAAAAAACATATTTTTCCAGAAAGAAAATCACGCGCATATTTAACAAAAAAACATGAAACTTTCACTTTTGTCTCAATTTTAAAATGACTTTCTTCTTCTGTCGTCTCTTGTTCCCCCAGGTTACATGACACTGTCAATGACCACACAAGCCACACACATTTCATCCTTTAGCACTTGTCTTCAATTGCACACACTTCTTTCTAATTAATTAATTAATTACATCTCTGTCTGTCTGTCTCCACTACTACTACGCTGCACTATTATGTAACTCTATACAAAAACATGTTATCCAACCGAGCCATTAGCCTTGTTGTCGTTGTAATGAATATTATTACTATTTTAAAGTTTTTATGATGATACGTTAGTTACTTTTAAGTAATCAAATGAATTATATGAATAATAACGGTAATTAATGTCAGGAATATTTTGGTGCATAACAACATCTTCCTTCTTACTTCTTCTTCTCATAAAAAAATGCCTTCTAGCTGTTCTTCTCTGGTAGATGTTAGTACGTTACAAAAAATAAATGCTGCCTTTAATACCACCTATTTGTATTATAATTAACATTTCCTGTAATAATATATTTGAGCAGGTCTCTCTTGTTTACCAATTGATTTAGCTACGTAAAAAAGTACTACTTTCTAAGTTGATGATTGATGACGATAATTGATAAATATACTTTTAGTAATTCCCTTGTGTATCCCTTGTACATACCTACATATTAAATTAGAAACTACTACAGATTTAGCTATTTTTAGTGTCAGCGTACATTTTATACGGTATATATTATTGGTTTGGCGTTTGATGATGATAACCCTTTCCTGAATGTGTAAAAAAAACAATGAGCATCCCAGAAATAATTATGTTATGATAAAATAGGTAGTTAGTTAGCGTGCTACATTATATACACGTTATATGTGGTTAGCTATAAAAAAAAGTTTAGTAGGTTGTTGTTGTACCACTATACTAACTCTGTAAAGTGTATAGTTTCTAGGCATTTTATTATTATTATTATAGTTTTAAAAAACTAATTTTTATGCAAGAAAAGAAGAAAGAATGACATGTGTAACCTACCTACATACTACTTTGCTGTGTACCTGTGTTGCGGTGGCCAAAGCTACAAAATTACCTGAGTTTACGACAATGTCTAAAAAGTGCATTTTAAAAATATCCGTTTTTGTTATTTTTAACGTTTGTGGAGCAATTATTAATAATAATAATGTGCATCCCCCAACATCATCACGATAATTATTATCGTCTACACCACAACCACCACCACCACCGACCACCAAACTACTGCTACAAGTCAAAAGTTTCAACAAACACTACTGAAATCTTTTTAGTTTTACGGCCGTTGTAGCGAAATTTTGTGGACGCAACAACATCATCATCCTCATCATAATCACAGTCAATTATCCTCATCGTGTGATCGTCGTCAGCAAACCAATCAATAATCATGAATACATACATACTTACAATTTTATTATCATCAGCAGAGTAGTAACTAGCATTCAAGTACATGTGTAAATAGTTTCAAACCTTTTGCGTGGGGCAGAACAACGTACTTGTCAAATCTTAACTAAATAACAAAACACTGCAAACTAGAGTATTAGATGTAACTTTTTGATAATGTGATCTGAACTATACAGAGCTATTTATTACTTCCACTGCAGTTATTTATTTATCAATTGAGTTTTCAACTAGCAGTTAAAGTACTGTTACTACTTCACTGCTCATCACTTTGCAACGATTAACGGTCGTTCCTTTCCAAAAACTTTGCATTAGAAAGAAATTGGTATTATATGAATTATCTATTATTATTTGGTTGATAAGGTGTTAGGTATATACATACTGTGTTATGTAGGTAGGTAGTGAATTTGTTAGTTTACGAAAAAAAAAATATAAGTGCTGCTACTAGCAATTTTTTGTAAGGTGATTTTAACGTGAACATATGGTGATGAATGGAGGATGAAACCTAGTTTAAGAAATAAATGTGTATGCCAAAAATGAACTTTTATATAACTACTTACTACTATAAAACTCTATATATACATATGTATGTCGATTGAAAATGTTAAAAAGTTATAATACAAGATGTATAATAAATACGTACGTTTTATAAAAATGGGCTAGAGAAAGAAAAAAATACATTTTTTTATTGTTGCGCGAAAAAACATGCGGGACATTTGACATTTTTATTATAATCATGATTACACAGTTAAAATTTTTAAGTTAGTTTTTAAAGAGATGAGAAGTCATTTGGTTTTACTTCAATTGCATCTAATTGAATTTCTATAAAATAATAATTATTACAATAATCACAATCACTTTTTCGTTGTTGTTACTTTTGGAAAGTACAATGCTACTACAGCGGTATAAATTTGGTTTTACTATTTGGGTTGGCCTGTTTTTAAAAGTCAAGGTACTATTGTCTGAATCTGGGAGAAGAAAATAAGCAACTACACTAGCTAAATTTAAATATATAATTCTTTGCAAGTTTAAAAAAGCAACGTTTGCTCCTCATATATCGTTAGACTCATTAAAATCTTCTATACTTTCTCCCTCCTCATTATCGGAATAGTCGGCGGCCGGGATCACGACCGAAGTAGATTTCTCTTTATCGGAATCGTCAGAGTCATCATCATCGTCGTCATCTGCTTCATCCTCTAGCTCCGGCATTGGAAATCTAAGAATGGCTGCAATGCCGGTCAGCTGGGAGAGTTCTACGAAGGTAAACAAAACACAGTTATGTTAATAGTCAGTCATCAACAAGATTAGCAGATGAAATGTTTGTTTGTAGTATGCACAATGCACTCACGTTCGCCGGATACATGCAAGCTGGAAAATATTTTAACTTCTCCTCCTCCGTCCTTGACCCCTTCTATCAGCTGGACGTATCGTTTCCTTGTAGGAACATCACATTGTCTAAACAGAGCGTCTGACATCATCAACACTTCCACTGCCTGCGCCTCATTCGCCTTTTCCACTTGTTTGAGACCGTAAAACGCCTTTTCTGGTTCGGACTGGAGCATCTGATAGAATGTTTCCAGTGCTTTTACCTCTCCAGCGGCCTTGGTGTCGGCCAGCTTTGCCATTACAGTAGGACTTGATAAAACTTCTACATAGTGAGTACACATATTTGAAAATTAAAACTCTTTCCACGGATTTAGTAGAATTTTTTTATACATTTATAATTATATTTTAGCACGATTTAATCAATATAATAGATGTTACAATGTCTGTATTACTAAATCCAATGCACCAACCGATCAAGCAATAAACCACTTTTTATGACTTTACACAGTCATTCATCACCACCACCGGAGGTTAGAGGTTGAGACTGAACTGAGTCTCTCTCTTTTTGTCTACCTCTTAAAGAATGCTTGAATCCACTGGACGCGTGTACAAGCAGAAACTTTCCTTTGTTGTCCAACAACATCTTATTATCATTTTTCGCCGCCGACTGAAACATGTAGTCGAAAAATTGCTCTTTTACAAATCCTGGACTGGCTATCAGGACGCACTTGACGATTTCAAAATTTACGTGTCGTAGTACGGCTTGCAACACATTCTCAAAAAACTTTTGGAGACCCTGAACAAGACATCAAAAGAAAAAGTGAGATATAATAATCATTAATCATCATTCTCGGCTTCCACTCAAAACAAATTTTCAACAAGAAAATACAATGATAATGTGTTTCCACCTTTTCATAGTTTCCAATATTTCCGTGCCTTTTTCTAGGAATAGATTGATCTATTTTCGCCCTTACTAATGTCATTGAGGATAATACTAGACAGACGTGGGCTAAGCCTTCCTGCATCACTACTGCTGCTACATCAGCTCTCTGGAAAAATAATTGCACACGTAGAGGAGCAATTTCTACAAATTATTATTATAATTCCCAAAAGGTTTGCCTCTCTTACTTGTGCTGGATCACATGCATTTTCAACTCTTTCTAAATCCACCGAGTCCCACGTTTTTGTAACTGTAAACTTTCTATTAACTTCCAAATCGAGCGTGTGGTATGCTCCCATCTTTACAGAACACGACAAAAGAAGAAAAATCAGTTACATCCAAAAATATTGGTTAAAATTTACCAAAATATGCACATATGTATAGCGTATATTACTCACCTTAACATACTGATTTTCTTGAACATTCCGCCCCTTCAATCTGAGAACACAAGCCTGGGTATCGAAATCAACGCCTTCCACCTGAATCGTCAGCATGGTCCGGACCCTATTACTGGTTGAGGAGCCTGTTGAGGACTCTGTTTGAACTTTACGTATGGTTGACGCCCTCACAAAATTCCCTTCTTGGATAAGATTGTAGGCATGCCACATGTCCTCACTCTCTTCTGCAATTAACGCTATGTACCTGCGGTATAGTACAAACGTTTCCACAAAGTTAGCACGAGTACTTGCAATTCAATTAGCAGCGTTGTGCAATTAACTAAATTGCATTCTTTAAAAAAAGAATAATAATTCATTCGTCTTACCCGTTGCCGTCCTTATCCAAATATTTCCCTGTTAACTTCATTTTTACGATAATTTAGTTTATTCGACACTGATGAATATTGTTCCTCTAATTATATATTAGTATATCTATTTATATAAGTTAAAACCCTTCCGTTAATCTCTTGATAAAATACTTAATTTTCGGGAAACGGACAAACAGATTTTAAGTTTTCTGTAAAAAATGTTGTAGTGGTCGAGGAGAACGTAAGAATGAAAGATACACAGTGGCGCCATTTGAGTCAGCTGGCGAAGAAGGTGACAGATAAAGTATTATTGAAAGAGTTACATGCGATTCACGTTTGCTTGAGAACAGCAGCGAGGAGATAACTGCTGCATATCCAACAAATATCTCCATGTGTTGGCCTCCCTAGAAAAAGCCGAGATTAGAGATTTGTACTATTTCTAGTACACTTACATTACATCATCCATCAAAGGTTTCATATCCAATAATTACGTTCTGTCTAACTATCCATTCCATTTAAATAGCATCATCATCATCATATGAGGTTTTTTCAATCGTAACCATACGTATGGTCCTCTTTTGATAACTGTTGTACAATATGCTGTCAATTGATGACCTCCACCCTGCTTGTCCTGTTGTTATCTTCAACGTTATCATACAAGATTTATAACACCACCACCACCACAGCACTAGCACCACAACCACATACATACATGCACTGCATTGAATTAAATGATATGGGGTGAGGCTGAACTTGATTTTCAATTCCTAAAAAAATATTTAAAATAACGATAAAAGTTGTTAAACACAAATGTTCCATTTTTGTTAACATTTCTTTACTGTCAGGTTTTTATTAATTTTTTTTTCGATTTTTAAAATGCCGTTCTAACATCAAGTCATATATACGTATATAATATATATTACAAATAAAAAGTCAACGTACTAAAAATCTGAGTATTCAAAAAAACAAGAAACAACTTTGTTGTAAAACATTTATGGTTTTGGAATAGAGTTTAAAGCATCACCACCACGAGAGTGTCCGAACGCTCCTAAAATTAGATTCTTTGCTGCTTTTGCTGTAGCGATGACATCCGAGTCTGTGCCTAACAGCGGATTCACTTCAACCAAATCCATGGAAACCATTCGTCGTGTTTCATGAACCATTTCAAGAAGAGAAATGCCTTCCCTGAGAGTTAGTCCTCCCACTACCGGGGTTCCAGTACTTTTCACTATGTATTCACAAATTGAGTCAATGTCGTAGCTGACATGGATGGGTCGATCTGGATTGCCTTTAGAAATTTTGTCGAGTGCCATCTCCGTTATCTTTTGGATTCCATGGCGATCAACATCCTGCATTGAATAGGCCGTTATGCCGAGCATTTGCAAAATCGTCGCTTCTCCAGGATCCACAGACCTAAGTCCAATGTACGCCATGTTGGATGCAGAAATCCTGGGATGAATCCAAGAAGTAAATTCGGGTAGTTGAGTCATGTAAGGCTGAAGCTCTTTCAAGAAGAAGGCAACGGACATGCCATGAATATTACCGGAATCCGATGTAAGTGGAGTGTTAATGTCAGAATGAGCATCTACCCACAAAACTGCCAGGTCTGGGTGCACTTCACTCGCCCCATGCACAGTACCGATCCCCAGCGCATGATCCCCTCCCAGCGTTAAGCATATTCGATCATCGCGCAATGCTTTAGCTGTCCATTCTGATATCTACATTTTACAATAATTAATGTCAAAATTAGCATAGAAATTCAATGTTTGTCTATGATTGTCAATTGGGCTGAGCGGACGACCCTACCAGTTTAGCCGAATCTGCTACTTGCTTCACATTTTTTGCACCTCCAGGATTTTGACCATCCGAGACCGACCTCGTTTGCGGCACCCGTAACCCGGCTCCTACTGTCGAAGCCATCTGCTGTAAGCACTCCACCTCTTGTTGAAGCTCCATCACCGGAACGTTTCCATAGTCAAGAACATCGTGTCCCACTGAAATCATTATGAATAGTATCATTGTACCCCACACAAATCTCAGGTTTAAGTCTCCCAATTTACGATGCTGTGCCGCACAGCATTATTGATTTTTATCCTTACAATTCTGCAGAGCCGCCACCACGCCAGTTTCTCTAATCACCTTGGGTCCCAGTTCAACTCCTCGTTTTGGCTGACCTAAAAACATTTGTGCTCCCTGAATACCAATTTTAAAATTACGATTTCCATTGCTAGCGGTTTGCAAGCATCGCACTATTGTCTTGTTTTGGTGAACTGGACAAGTGTTTATCCCATTTCTAAAACTAGCTACAGCTCTAAGAGAAACAGCACTACACATTTTCATTTTTTTAAAAGAAAATTGTATGTAAATCCGCTATTGAAAATCACAAAAAAAAACAAAATACTTCTGCTCAGTTCAAAAAACCTTTATTGCGACCTGCATGCATCCCAAGAGTGAAGTGAATGACATTATTTTTGTCGTTAATTTAATTACATAGGTATCTAATACTAGATCTCTAATATAATAGTGAATTAAAATGTGACTGCCCAACCTTTACTGGAATTTTACTTTTTTACTAACCAAAGTGTGCTTTGACAACTGAAAAAGTAATACAATAATACATTTAAATGTGAGTGCATCCTAATCTTGCTGTACTTGGACCCACCACGATACAAATGCTTACATAAGCCATAATAATCCATACATTGATTGAAAAAGACTACTTACTACTATTAGTAAAAGGATATTTAGAAAAATAAATACTTGTGAAATATCTCACAGTATTCACATGTTTTAATGAATTCCGTACAAGTTGAGTTTGAGTGATCTAAAAAACAGCTTTCTGTTATCTAAATATGCTTAGATTATTTGAAAGAAAATGTAAATGTGTGCCTAGGGAAGTGTGGAGAAGCACCTCTCAAATGTCACAGTGTCATTTCTTTACACCATAAAAATGCACCTAATTTATATCATTCCATCACGCTGAATTGGATGATAGTGTCAATAATAAACAGTAAAGTAATATAAGATGACATGAACATGCATGCACTTGTAATCTTGGTTGAGTCAATATTCGTTAATTTATAAACACATTTTAATGTAAATCATCGTTTTTTTGTGGTCTTCCTCTGATCTCCTGGTAAGATTAACAAAGAGCGGTCCACAAACTGAAAGAAATTGAGAAACTGATACTGGTACCTTGCCATCGGAGAAGCTTGATAACCACTGACTGCACTCTGGGTGAACACAAAGTTGTACAATGATAAATATTACGCACAATTTAATTGGATACATAGGTATGTGCTTGAACCTACTATCCCCCTAATCCACTTTTAAAAACTTGTTCATTTTTAATAATTTGTGTGGCTTATTTTTTATACAAGTATTGGAAATGAACGCTGAACGCATCATTTTTGTTGCTTAATCATGCATCCATTCATTTCAGACTAATGACCGGCAAATGCGTTGGACGTTTTAGCGTCTTTGATTTACTCATCAGTTTACAATTTAAACATTAAGATATTTATTTCCAGCGTTTTTTGGATAGTACTTCAAATTTTTAAGCTTAATAATACTGTTTAGGGTTTAAAACATATATAAAATTAATAACTAAAATTAACTATAAAGTGTTAACTTTAAAAAACAAATCCAAATTCTCAATAAAATAATAATAAGTAAAATTAATTTTTAAACTTATTTTTTTCATTTAAATTTTTACAATTAAAAATGATTTTTTACCTAAGCTAGCAAATTGCTTATTACTGCGTATAATTTGCTTCATAATTAGATTACTAATTACTACTTACCTGTTCTCATAATATCTGATTAAACGATGCGATGGACTGTGTAAATTTACAAGTTGGTTAGAATGTAGAATGCTTATTGTCTGTACACCGTACATATTTTTAATCTCATGTTAATTCGTGTGACATTTAAATTAAATAGTGAAAAAGGCACACTCAATTAGAACTCATATTTCGAAAATCAATGATTTAACTCCATAATTAGTATCTGTGTATGTAACTTGTAATTACACAGCTGCTGCATTAGGTTTCATTTTGTCGGTTTCAACTGGAATATCTCGGTAACTTTTACTCTTTTCTATTTATTTGCATAATATATCATCTATGTATTTGGCTTTGACTTGACTTGTTGACCCTTTTATCTGTATTACATGCCAAGCATGTAACATGTTTCTCTTTCTTTGGCTTTGTTTTCTTCACAGCAGCAGCCTAGAATACAGTACACCTTCTCAACACAGACCACAAAGTAAAACGTGTTCCTACTTAGCCATAGAGTGCAGAAAGGTTTAAAAGCGGTGCGGGCGGAGGTGTTGGATCTGGTTTTTAGCTGCTGCTGCGAGATCTTTGTTTAGTTTGCTTTAAATAGTGTCCCTCTCCTCAAGTAATATTACAAAACAAACAAACTTGTCTAATATTTTTGAATCCTTTTTTGATCGAAATAAAAAAAAATCTTGTTTTGTTGTGAATAATCTATATAGGTGTATATGCGTTTAATACAACCAACAACAGTCAGCAGTGAAGGTGCTAATTAGTTTTTGTGTGGCTTTAATTGACATCCAGGTAGTTAAAGTACCTGTCTGCTGAGTGCTGACCACTTGCGCTTTCAACGTACTGAATTTGGTGAGTGTCGTAGTATCATTTCACAGTTGACAGAAGCAAGATGAAGTTCCGAGCTAAAGCTACCGAAATGTGTTTTGTGCGAACCTTCTCACGTAAGTAAATTGAATGACTTGTGGTCATTATGTAAACATCAACAGCAGTTATTTGTACCAATTTTAAAATCAGTTCATTTTTGTGATAATGGTAATTAATTGTTGCAGAGTTGCTGTCGGCACTTTCTCGTTGCTCCAGAAACTTTGTGTTGAGGATTACTCCGGAGAAAATGATATTTGTGCTATCAGATAAGGAAGCAGCTAACGCTGCTACTGCTATTAGCGTTTGGGCTGAGGTGCCACAGGATCCTTATTTTTGTGAGTACTCCATGGAAGGAGTTAGTGCGGAGGATAATGAAATTTACCTGGAAATTTCTCCAGGTATGTGCCAAAGTCAATGGTTTGTTTCATTTTTTTGATGTTAGTAGATGTACGCATTTGAATGAAAGTGTTGTCGAGTAAAAATTGTTTACTTTCTCCCCAGAGAAAATTGCTGGTTGTTTAAGCTCCCTTCGCTCCGTCAACAACGTTGTAGCACTCAAGATTAAATTAACAAAGAAAGTTGTTCCTTGTTTAACTTTCGAAATTGAGTTTGTGAGCTTACTAGTTATATTGTTTTTAAGAAAATTTTCCAACTAGTGACTTGTGGAATTGATTATAATGGAATGCGTGTTTGTGTGTAAACATTATTTTTTTACAACAGCACTGCCTCAATTCGGCTCCTACATGTATCCACGACGTGCCTGTTACTCTCGTTCTGAGAAAGTATTGGAGTAATTTTCAAGATCCTGGCGTTCAAAATTTTGATGTAACTTTATCAATTGTATACCAACATAGGTTATATATAAATTTTTAGAAATTGCTATTATTCGTAGTGTATTTTGCGTAATTGTAGATCAGTGTGGGAATGCCAGACATCAAGATGGTACGCTTGGCTCTTGAAAGATTGAAAAATCTTGGACCTCGACTCCACATATATGCAGATTTGAGTGGAAAATTGAACTTGTCTGTTGACAACTACAACGTGAAATGTACTGTTAAATTCGACAAACTTCACATTTATGATATCAGTACGTGTACATAAATGGCTAGTAGCCATTGCTATATTATTACTCCTAATTACTTTGGTTAATAATGAAGAAGTTTTGTAGGTTCATTTTCTTTTTTGTCTGCCTTCCAGCTGGAAATGATGGGAGCGAACTGCAGGAATCTGAACCGACCGTTAATGCTCGAGAATTTTATGTTGATGTAGATATGAAAACCTTGATCCATGTGATATCTTCAGATATTACCAGGCCGTCCAATTTTATTATGAGTATGAAATATTTTTTTTAATTTCGAAACTGTATAAACTAAATTTGTTAATCATAAGTGGTTGTATTTTGTAAAAGAAAGAGAAACTTCATTAATTGTTTTCAACTTTACCTGTTTTTAGGTCTGTGTAATGCTAGAAAACTTCATCTGTACTATATATTGGGCGACATACATTTGCAATACTGTCTTCCTAGTGCTGGAGATGATAATTCTTAGGAAACCGTTGAATGACTTGACTGACTAATGTTATTAATTTCTCAAATCATATGTGAACATTATTAGTCGTTTCCCTGCTGATTTTTCTTATTTCTTCGTCTAAAGTGACTCTGTATTTAAATACGTGACAGTAAAGAGATTAGTGTGTACTTGCTATGTGATACTTTGCGTAAGAAGAAATAACAAAATTGGGGTGGTTACATTGTTTGTATTTTATTTTTGTAATTATAAATGCGCATGTTTTTACTCTGAAATATTTCAACATTAAAAGTATCATAAAATGGACTACAAACGCAACTTATAAGTCTGCGACTATGATTTTTGTTCCTTGTCTTTGTCGATTTCTGGCGATGTATTATTACTTCCCTCGGAAGCTGCATCACCTTGTTGACTCTTTCCATCTTGATCAACACGCTCCTTTGCACGATAAACTTTTGATTGAATATAGAACGAACCTCCTTTGCTCTTGTCGTTAATGTTAAATAAGTGTTCATACTGCTTCTGAATTTCCTCTGGCGTTGCTTCAGGATTCAAGTTGAGGATTTGTCGAGCTTCATCAAGGGACATTCCTAAGCGCATATTTTCTGCCGCGGTACGACTATCGCCTCCATTCGTTGTTCCTCTGGTACCTCGCCGAGCCTGTGCTGCTGCTTGGCTAGCCTAATTAATAAAACAATGTGATTAGTTCTCAAGAATCTCAATTTAGCAGAAATAGCATAATGAACACAAATATTAAGCATTGCATCAATCAATGAGTACCTGATATTCTTGTCGAAGCGCCTTAGCAAATGCACGTCCTACCGCCTGTGTTCCCAACACAATTATCTGTATCAGGTACTTGGCCATCTTCTCCCGGGGTTCTGTGCATATAGAAAACACAATGCAGTTGATAACCAAATAAATATCAGCCAAATACACTTCACCAATGCCAGTAGTTACAAAATATTTCTTGCCCAATTACAATAGTGAAAGGGGGCAAGGACGAACCACAACAAAAGTAATTTATAAATCTCCTCTTTTCACTTCCCAGCCACAATACAAACAGACACGTGGAAACATCCAGATTCAATTTACAAACATGTCTCCTTCTCTTATAATTACAAAACGGCAACGACTGAGTCTACAGTCTATTAATAACTATCTATCTAGCAACAATGGCAAAATAATATTACCATTAAACTGATAGCAAAACAAACAATAAATACATGTATTTACCTTTATTGTTTCTGAACCACCGGGTTTATTAAAATCAGCTGATTATATTTAATTTAGGCAATATTCCAGTTTACCAGGTTGGCTTACACCTCTCCGTTGTTGCCACCATATATGCAGTTTAAAAAAAGAGGCTGATTAGCTAATACACTCGAATTAATTTTAAAACACTGGATTGTTTACGCCTTGATGACTTTGACGAACGACAAGAATCAAAAGTGAAGAGACGGGATCGAGAAAAAATGATGAAATGTTGTTGGGTAAACCGACGCATGTACATTTTTTTACAAGAGCAGTTCAGAGAGAGGGTGTACCGCTCTTTGGTGAACATGTGCTCGTTTGTCAGCGACGTGCGTAGTAAAAGGAGTGGATAGTGGATTGCTTTGCTCAGGGAATTTGGCGACCAACAACAAAGTAAGCATCAGCACCCTGAATGATAAAATGCTCAATAGCCAAAGCCAACTTCCGCAGTATCAGCCGAGCTGCGACTGCTGTTGGTCTGATAAATCATTTATTTAGCATGGTTGATGATACCAGTCAAAAGTATGCAATTTTAAATTTGTTTAACGAGTTCACCAGGATGACAACAAATACGACAAAGATAAAAAAAATAATAATTAGTATCTAACATTAATATTGAATCTTTATTTCACTGTATAGTCATAATATAGAATTGTGCTAACGATTTCTTACTAAATTCTGTAGTAACCACATGGGTGCATGCGTGGGTGAGATATGTACAGATCATTTGAGTTCATGAATAAAGCTTATAATATTCTAGCAGGAATTTACTACAATTACTACTTTTTATCGGAAAAACATATATTCCGATTTTGATGACAAACGTACGTAGTATTTAAAAAATCGAAACTCTGCCGGAAGTTTCCAAAACTACTAGTTTTCCATCTCGCATTGTGGCCACGTTTACCGGTTGATCCAAAATATTTCCACCAGTATCATAAATAAGGCTTAGTTGTTGTAAATCTGGAGAGGTTATAGCAAAGTCGCGAACAGAGTCGGTTCTTATGTCGGCCACCAGCAGACATCCAGTACTGTCTGCTACCAAACCTTGAGGAAAAAGGTTGAAGTTGTATATATTTGGAACCATGTTCCTTTTGGTGAAGCACAGGTCCTGCTTAAATTCCCCTTCCGAAATACCCCCAGCTTTTATTCCGCGGCCCACCAAAATCTTTTCACCGTAACATGCGACGCCTAAAGCTTCTAGAAAGCTACTTTCTCCCAAAGGCCTTCCGTCTCGATTGAACACATGAACTCGACCACAGGTGGAGTCTGTCACAACAATTTTGTGACCAGATTCACTAATGTCTACATCATCCGGGTAAAATGCGCAAGATGCTACAGAAAAGAAACCCTCCAAATTAACAATTAGAAAAAATAATCTATTTGATAAAAAAAACCATTGTGAAATGCATATATTTGTTGGCTTACCAGGTGAAAATGAGCCTATATACTCTCCTGTATTCAAACCGTAAAAACTTACTCGATTCCTACCGTTCTCACAAACGATAAGTCGGCCGCTATGTGCGTCACAACATATTCCTTTTGGAAACACACTCCGTTTAGATCTCTGTCCAAGTTGGTAAATCACTTTACCTGTATCAGAGACAAACGGGTCCACGCACACAATCTTCTGAGACGACCCAACTGTATAAAATATCTAGGTAAATAAATTAAGGGTTAAATTATTTAACGACACTTTAGCAAATTTGAATTGGCTACTTACTATTTATAGTAATGAAAGTTACGTTAGTATAAGTTAGTATAAATAGTTAAGTATAATGTGTAAGTCATTATTACCTTGTCTGACTTTTTGTCACAACTTAAACCCCAAACGTCCTTAAAATATTTGGCAGGTTTTAAAATATCTAGCTGAAACGTTCTCGACCATGACCTATCAAAAATGTAATTCTTGTGGACAAGAAAGAGTTGGCAACCCTTGACCAGAGATAAACTTTTTAATGTCTGTTTGTACTTCTGTCTGTTTGCAGTTGAGGGCAACTGAGCTTGGTCTTCGATTTGTGTAGAAATCGTTGCTTCAACCTTGTAATGCCCAAACTCTTCTGTAGCCAGGAAACATCCTTGGAACAGCTTGCTGGTCACATCGTAGTACTTGATGGAAGCATCAAAAGCTTGTAGTTTGCTGGGCGGTGTTACAGTCACTTTCAACATTTTTGTCTTGAGTACGACACCCGCGGGTAGATTTAGCACTTCTATGAAAAACCTTATAGGCATTTTGGAAAAGTTATAATCTTTTTTGGGAGTAATGTGAATTTCCAGTTTCTTCCTTTTTTTCGTGACGTTGGGTTTGGAATGGGAAGTCGCTGCAGTTGTATTTACTGCGCCAACTGACACCGGACGCGGACGGAGAGCAATCGTAGAGTACGTGGAAGGTCCTGGACTTGGACTACGTGAAAGTGGTACTTCTTCAGGTACCGAGTTACCCTTTTCATGTTTTTGCTGTTCACCCACTGCTGCTATGCTTTTGCATTGGTCGGCAGGAGAGATGCTGACCACAGACGATGTCGAAGGAAGTTCCTCTGCACTTCCACTAACCGCTGACGTGTTGAAAATAAGATCAGAACCAAAATCAAAGCTTTTCCACGGAGTCCAACTTGAAAACTGAGCGTCTAGGTCAGACACAACAACTGACGATTCCTCCGCTCTCATTGGCCTACTCCAAATCTTGGCTGCCTCCTCCGGAAGGCTTTCCGGAGAAGGCATTTCGAAAAACTGATGTTCCAAAGGCGGAGGCGCGTTTATGTACCAACCAACACCGTTGATTATTTCGCTCCAATCAGCTGCCCAAATGTCACTTTCTTCTTTTAAATCCACGATATCCATCCAGACTTTGTCGGAAAAGGTCGACTATTGATTAGATTAATTTTTACTTTTTACTGCTATCCGCCACCAAGTTAAATAGAGTTGTAGACAATGTCTAAAAAAAAGAGTTCAAAAGAGTTTTGAATTAGTAGCAAACATGGAAAGTACAACTTGGTGAAAATAAACTAAATGAAAATGCTGTGGTAAAAAGAATCAGCACAAATAAAAAGTCTGAATTTGTAAACAAAAGTGCTTGTGTTGACTTTGTATGCATACCTCAAATGGTTAAAATTGCCGATTGAAATTAGATCAATAAATAATTAAAAAGAAGTAATACAATGTGCAGTAAAGAACCAAGACAGAACCAAATACTAGGCTGGATGGAGAACAATAGCTGATACAAGTGACTTGTCTTGCTTTGCAAATTTTTGCCAACTATGTAACATGTGTCATGTGCTACTTCTTCTCAACTAGCGTAATGACCGAGATCTCGGGTTCTACTGCTCAAGTTTTAACCTTATCAAGCCCATTAAAACACTCAAGTTACAGTTTACAGTCCACAAATTTACATTGACAACACATTTCTCCGTACTACTACGACCGTGTTCATTCACTCAACCAGTTTGCAAACTCACTCCCGTTTTCTTGCATCGACTCCGTCCGCTGCTGCCAGCTACCAAATGCGTCATCTCGCAACCGCAACCCCAACTAAGTAAATGTTATCCCGCTGCTGTAAAGAAAAAAGATTGTGGAGAAAATCCCGTAACAGTTTAAGATCAATATGACGATTGAATTTTTAAAAAGGTCGTTCCTAATGTGAAATGAGATGATGATGAATGGGTACACGTAAGCAATAATAATAATAACATGGATGATAATAATATGAGTTTTAGGCACAAGATATATGATGATGATGAGCATGTCTCCAAACCATACATATACGCGACACTTCTTGTCGGATCTTTCTTATATTGCCATCTAATTTTTTTCAGAAATAGCATATACCTACATACCACGAAAATGATTTCCTGATAAGAAGCAACCGACAATTAAAACACATTATCTGTCTATAGTTTGGAGTTATTTAAACGAAGGAAACTAATGCAACGTTTTTATGTTGTCTTGATTTGACAGACTACAGACCAATAAAGATTGAACATCGAGTGAAGCAAGAGATCCAGGCATTTCTCCAGGAAGAAGAAACATGATAGCTTTGTACTATCTACATATCTATAGATCTATCTCTTCACTCTCATACATATTATGCCTATATTATGCACGAATTTATTATTCATTGTGTTTTTTTTGCTATTTTTCATTATTGTCATATTACATTACAACAGCAACTTCTGGCAGTTTCAATTATCGTCAAGTGTAGCTATGTATGTAAGTAGCTTACGTCACTGGGGCAACGTAACACTTTACAAGCTCAAACAAAACATGTATTTTCATACGTAATAATAATTATATTTGTATGGTGCATCTACACCTGCTCTGAATACATTAAAAAAAAATATTATGAAATTAATAGTTTAATGATAGGCGAGTTAATTAACATCCAACAAATTGGGGACACGGCGTCAATAAAATTCCGTTTGTATTTTAATTATCATAAGTTATATGAAATTAATAGTTTAATGATAGGCGAGTTAATTAACATCCAACAAATTGGGGACACGGCGTCAATAAAATTCCGTTTGTATTTTAATTATCATAAGTCCATTTTCTAGGAATCTGCTAGGCAGCAGCCATGATCATGACATGATGCCCTTACATATGGGCATCAGGTCGGCAATCGAATATTGAAAAGACGGGTACAACATGCATGTAATGTAATGTAGCCAGCTCTCTGCAATTCTATCATTTTTTCGTGGCATCACTTCCAACAACAACGGTGGTGGTGGCGGTGGAGGGAGAAAGGGGAAGGGAACGAGCTAATGAAAGCGTGCACAGCTACAAATAAATGGGTGGTATGGTATGATGCTTATTATGTCGTACATGTGTGATTACAGTAATGGATTGAAGGGTGAATGAGTGAATGAATGAATGCTTGGGTAGGGCAAGTTCCGAGTTCCGACTATATACCAGGATGAAAAATATACGTAAAAAATGGAAGGGGTGATTTATCCGAAACAGAAGTGCTGTTTCCCTTGATCATATTCATCTTGTGTGGCTCTACCTAGCTTTTTCCAGTTGGCAATGCTTTTTCTGGCCTGCTCTGCTGCTTCCTTCCTTCCTGCTGCTCCACGAGAATGGGAAGCTTTAGTGTTTGTATCGTTTCCTATTACTTTCGGATTGTTGCGGGCATTCTGGACAAGGTGCAGGGTTTTCCGGGTACTATCCTCCTCATGAGCTTCAACTCTTGTAGGTAAAAAACCGATTTCTCGGATCTTACATTTTTGCTTGCTTTTTTGGAGCTCTTTTGCTTCTTCTCACAAGCAGCGGCAGCAGCAGACCATACCAATATGTAACCAAGTTGAAAGAACAACAACCAAACCACCTACACAACAGCATTCTCCTCTCATTCATTCCAACTCTCACCAAATAAGCATTAAGCAAGCATTTCGCTCGCTCGGTTTTTTCGGAGCTTTTCAAGTACAACACAATATTGTACAACATCCACATCCTTTCATCCTTTCTCACCACTTGTGATGATGATGATGCGTACATAAGCCGTTTACGAATGTAGTCAGTTGGATGGGATATGTGCTGGAGCTTGTAAGCCAAATTGCCGTTTTATGTAAGCTGTGATGACGATGATGATGATGATGATGATGGGGTGCAGTAAGAAAATATTGGAAATGCAATGATATTATTTTTAAATATGTGTATTTTAATCAATTTCTCACTTGATGATTCTCTCCCTTATCCATATCAGTATTCAAAATGAATTTTACAGTACATATATATCTTTCATTGACGCATGCATTAAATATTATAGAGTAAAATATTTGGATATTAAAATTTTGGTAAATTTTGGGGATATAATTAATACATTGCATTGGCATAATAATGTGCGATCGCTACTTTGTCACTCCATAAAATGAATTGCACCTTCATATCTTACATCTAGTCTACATAAATAAATATAAAAGAATAGTTTTTGAAAGTAAATACTTTGGTGAAATATTCATTTCACTGCCACTTCACAGTAGTACGTTACGTAAATGGTTCACAACATAATTTTTTTTTATAAAAGTTAAAATCAGGAAACAAAACGTGCGCGCGTGCAGCCTCCCTGACTAGCAGCGATGATGATGATGGTGGTGGTGGTGAGGATAGTTCCTTTTATGTTTGTTGCAGATGCAATACTTGAAAGTTGCATGCTATAATTAACCATGGTAATAATAATAATTACATTTAATTATAATTATAATTACAATTACAATCATATTATTATGTATTGGGAGTTATTCTTAATTGGTGTCACAAAAACTCTATTTTCTTCATATACTTTGACTACAATCCATTAATTGCTTTATTTCTAACTTGGTATTAACAGCGGTCTACTGACAGACTGTTAAGTTGCACCTGAAATTATATCGGCTGCTGCTGTATGTCCACTCACATACATAGTTTCTAGACCATTGCACCTTGCAATTCAATGCAAATAAAACTGGTGAAATTTTTTTAGCGTAAGCGCAAGGTTGACTTTTGCTTTAAAAATTTGTGGGCATTCAGCAACCGAAAATGATTTCAGACACAATAAATTATACAAAAAGTGTGAAGAAATGTAAAGACAGAATAAAATGCTACTTTCATATTTTTCATATGTTTTTCATATTTACCAGTTTACGTTTACAATTAAATGTAGTTATTTTTAAAGAGATTTTTAGTGTTAAATTTATTTTATACAATGCATTTGCATCTATCAATTTAATTCTAAAAAGTATTGGAGACACGTCAGCAGTTGCAGATGTTCCTGTAACCTAACAGTTCCATTTGCACCGCAGTGAATCCCAAATTGCTATTAAAATATGATGTGTAAAATGTAAACAGACAAGAGAGTTGTAAATAAGACAATTGTATTTTTATCAATAATAGTATTCCCTTAATTAAATGTTGCCTAATATCTATACCGTGTACTTTATTTTTTTTTGCAAAAGTTGCTGTACGATAAACTACCAATATTTTTCTATGGAAACACTTTCACCGCTTTTGTGGTGCTGAGTGAGTACCACTGTGATTTGAAATGTACAAGTTTTAAAGATTTGTCCAGTTTGTTTCATGTTACTATATCTATCTCATGTCGCTCACAAATAAGTAAAACAGCAACTTATCAACATTTCCCTTAGTACAACCTCGCATCGTAGTAGACTTGATTCAATTTCGACAGCACTACACTTTCGAAAAAAATTATACTAATTATTCATTGCTTTTGGCTTTCTAACCTAATATATTGCATTAAAATGTGCATGCATCTCTAAACTTTATTTTTGCAGTCTGAGTCTGCACTGTTCTACCTTACTTGTGTGTGTAGGAAATCAAGACTCATTATCATAGCTCAAAAATAATCAACTTTGTACACAAAAGTAGTAGTCTCTCCGGACTAGTCCGGACTGGATAACGTTACGTGTAGAGAGGTCTTCTAGGTACGAATAATGTTCCATTCAAAAAGTTCCACAGTGTTATATATGTGCTCTATTATCTCCATAACTCGTTTGTACCACAGACACATAATCACAACAGGTATTCGTTAATGCATTGGTTCAGGTGAATATACATACATATATATATAGGTTCCTACTATTATAATAATCATTGACTTATTTACACAGTTTAATGACTGGCTGCTTTAAAATGTTGGATATTTTCTTGCATTATTTATGTAGACAGGACCAAGAAGGGTCGCTCAAAAATACTTGTGGGATTAACCTGAATGGTCTAAAAACCATATAAAATATAATACTGACATATTTTGTTGTATTCGTACTGTCTAGGTTTAAAACTAGGATTGCCTTTATAAAACTCTAAAATATTAACTTGTATGACCTGTTCCACAATTTTTGAAATGTTCTTTTTATTACGGGATCAGATTACCACCATGTTAAATTGACAGAGCAAAAAGAGAGTGCTCCGTCAATTACATTCGTCGTACTAGTTAAAATGTCAGGCATTTTATGCGCTCTGTACGTATTACTACTACACCTATCTTATTGTTAGACGGAAATGCTCTTTTCGAGAAGAGTTTCCTTAAAATATAAACGATAATAATTTCGAGTAGTATACACACTTTCCAGCTATTTTTTTTTCAATCCTACATATCAGAATAATTCATTGCTGCCTATTAGAAAACTATATTTTTATTATTTATACTGGTTTTATGCATATTTCATGCCTTTATCGAGATCATCATCATCAAAACACATGTTCACGTTCACACACTTGCTAACCCATCCCACACTTCAACTCAAGTAATTTTACAAAACTTTCCAAACATTTTACTTAAATCTAAATTAAATAATACTGTCTTCACCATCCTAGTTTGCCGTTGATGTTTAGCAATCGTTTAAAAAGTTTAAAAACTTTTTTTTCGCGTTTTTTTTCAACATTTATTAAATGGGTAATAATAATAATGAGACAGTAGGAGCAAATGATTTTCAACTGAGTGATTATCCTCAGTATAGTTTTCCTCTTTGGCGCCCTCATTAGGCGTAGTATGCCCAAAAGCATACTCCAATTGTCATCAAAAGTACGGCGTTGCTGTTTACAAATCTAGAAAAAAATACAACGATTATCAGTACAGTTTTTGCACGCCCATGTTGTAAAGATATATGTGCCTTTTTGTCTTGCTACCTTTTCCAGAATTTTTCTTCATCCAAAAATTTCGCAGCGGCGGCCGCCTCCTCTTCCGGACTCAGTTGCGGGCCTTCCTCCAATTTTCCTTGTTCAATTGTCTTGTTATCAGCACCACAAATGCATTTCAATACTTTTATGAGAGGACCATCCACCTTGATTTCATTTTCTGAATTTTTTTTTTTGCAAACGACAAAAATAGTTACTATACCTGTTACACTTATTAGAGTTACACAAAATCATCTTTTTTATAAAAATGGAATAGTATAGTCGGCACCTTTAGCCACTCCGTTAGCGTTGACAATCACATCACCCGGTGGAGTTTTATCCGGTTCCTCGTCCATGGGTTTGCGCACCTGCTGACTGTGTCGTGACCAGAATGTCAATCGGTGTAGCTGTACGAAAAACATTAATGCGACAGCACATTTACTTACGGCACAAGAAGACTATCTTTACTATCGAAATGCATGGTTTGCAGAGAAATGTTGCATTTTCCGTTAGTGACGCTGATAATAATATTTAAATATAGAGCTTGTCTCACTTTTTCCGGATCAATTGGTGGAGTGAGAAGACTGACGCCATATGTGACAATGAGAGTAATAAGGAAAATCATGCAGCCAAAGTGGAGATAGTGAATCTCCCCAATGAACCATTTAATCCATTCCGGTCGAGTGTCTACTTCACCTGTGGGGATTGTTACGACAAGATATACATACATACATATTGCTTCATTTCTTTTCATTTTTACACTTGAAACAACAATCTCTCTTATTATCCACTTTACTTTTTTATACTTTGCTCGGCTGATGGTAGTTTTTTGTATTAAAAAAAATAAACGCAAATTCTTACCTGAGCCGCAAGTTGGAGCAACGAAAGAGAATTCCAGAATAAAACGAACGAGTCCAAGAACCAAGCCGGTCATCAAGCCCCAAAATGCACCCTAACAGCAGCAATATAAATAGATTATCATGACATTGTACTTGACCACTAAAAATATACATTAGTATCAGTGCAGAGGAACGAGTGAACAAAGATGGCAATAAACTACCCAATTGAGAAAGCTATTACAAGTGCTACTTACTATTAGATGCACACTTAATTTTAGCTTGAGAGTAAAACACTCGAGTAGTGGTAATCATCATGCTCGCATGCAATAATATGTGCAGTGCACCACATTTACTTTTTTACGTTCTCGGGGATAACAACTGTGGAGGCTTTGCTCGTGCATTAAATTGTTTTTTTAGCATTTCATTAGATAATAGTACACTCTCGCTACACTTGTATATTTGCTTTGGTGTAAGGAGAAAGGAGAAAGTAGAGAAAATTGTAAATTACAATACAAAAATGTCATGCAATTGGTGGTTGGTTGGTGACACGTGCATGCATGTATGTATGTATGTACGTATGTGAGCTTTTCACACAACTACAACAGCAAGAAATGCATTGAAGCAATAGCACATACATAGAGTAGTTAGGTAAGTTGGATAAGCAAGTTTGTTGAACCTGTTGACCTTCATTTTTTTTAAAAAGGTACAAAAGTGTAACAAACACTTTGCCAACAAAAATTGAGTTTGTGAGAACAGCCAACCATTTGGTACACCTGCCTGTCATATCACTTTTAATGAAGAATCTGAAATGTGCTCGTGATGATAAAGATGTTGAATTGCACACAGCTCTCTACATTATAATAATAGGTACATATACATATATATAATATATACAACAGAGGCAATAAATTAGTTAACAAATGGAGCCTAACCTAAATCCACAACTACTAAGATAAAACAAACTGTTACGTTATCTATATGTGCTTGATTGGCATGGCCCTTGTTGAAAAACTACGACTAGTCGACTAAAAATCAATGGAAAAATAAGTTGGTGAAAGGTAATGTTCATCTCGCTCGCTCTCTCTCTCTCTCTCTGAATTCAGATTCATCTTTGAATGTACTCTAGCATAAATAATTCTCTCAAACGAACGTTTGTACAAACGCACTGATGATCAGAAACGAAATAAAAGTAAAGCCTAGAAGACCCTCTGCGGAAGGGGTTTTTCTATTACAGAACATTGCTTATGCAAACATTTCCCTTACTTATTTTATATGTACCAGTCCAGCATGATGGAATGGAAACCCAATAAATACACACACCAGAAAAAAATGCCAGCAGCGATATAGCAATTCCATAACCACATTAAAAGTACACAGCTTTCTTTTATTTTCACTTTTCATGTTCGCGGTTTCTTGCCCAACTTGCTTTCTTTCCACGCCTGCATTTTACTTGAAGCCTTCGCTGTTAAAATGTTTTACAAAAGGACACCTTTTTCGCCAAGCACAGTAGACAAAAGTGTTACATAAATAATAATTTAATAATAGCAAACATTAATTAAATTCAAATATATGCGTCAGCCCGTGTGTGCACAATATTTAGTTAAGGAGACTGGATGGATGGACGGATGACTGAGCACGTGTTTGTGAAAGCATTTATTATTATTTCAGTATCTTAGCATTCAAAGTGAAAGCAGGTCATTCAAGGCACAGGAACAGTGCAGTACAGCAGAGTGTGCCGTGGCTGTTGCCGTTTAGTGGAGCTATATAGAGCTCCTTCCACTCAGCACACAGTTTTCTTGGAAATGGCTTCACGCGTTTTTCCAGTGTTCATTGGCAGAAATGATAGGTGTTTTACGCAGAGTTGCTATACAGTGTCTACTTGCAGCAGCTACTACGTGTGCACTTGCTATTACTACTAATGAGCATGTTAAGTAATGAAGGCAAAGACAGCAAATCAATTTTCACGCTTTGTACACACGCTCAACACGGTAATTTGCGATGCGGGAGCATTTTAATTTGCTCCGCATGGCAAAACCGGTCGTTGAGTGCAGCGTGGTTAAACTAGTCATCTAAACTAACTAACAGGTAAAAAATATATTCGAGCAAAGGCAAAAATTATTATTATTATTATTAATAATAATATAATAATATGTTTTTGTGCAAAAGGGACAGAATAAGGATAGGGACAGCAGTTGGACTTCATTTTTTTTTCAACCTCCACATTTTTTTAGCATGCCCACACACACACACACACACACACCTGTTCATTAACTCGAGGTAAAAAGACAGCAGTGAAAAAGATGGCGCAGACTGGAGGAGCCAAGTAGGATGTAATGCTTTGAATGTATCGGAACAGTTGACTTTCTCGGTAGGCGAGTATGATGGGGATCCAAATGATGCTGATTGCCACGAGAAGAAGGACGAACAATCTACACAGACAAGACAAGTAGCACACAATTTTCCAGCGTATTAAACAATAATAATGAAGATTATGGTAACTCGTTCATAACTCAAAGAGTTTCGGTGTCATTGAGGGGGTTACGCAAGTTAATAACCTCGTCATGTCCATCTCTTAACGCCTAAATATTATTATTATTATTATCATCATCATTGCATAAATCCGCTAGTGAACAGTACAACAAAACAAACAACTTGTATTACATGGTCACCCCACAACAGGGATGGCAGTGGTCAAAATAGCGGTCTGGTTATAATTACATTTTAACCGTTTTTATCCGGGGGCGCTTGCTACTCTACATTGGGAGTTTTTAATGGTTTCGTGGTCAAAAACAAATAAAGCATGGGAAGTACTAAACCATTGAGTGTATATACTAGGGCGGGAGTTCTCGTTTTGCCTCATATACCCATTTAAAACCGTAAAAACCGCTTTTATTTTGACCATTAAAAGCCATTAAAAACCTGGCCATGGCTTTTTTTTCTCTAAAAGCGCGGTTTTTGCCATCCCTGCCCACAACAGCCACCTCGGCAGCAACACTCATCCACCCACCCACACGCAATTTTCCACCATCTTGTCCTCAATCAGTGAAAAAAAATATAATAAACAACAAAATTTCTTCTCCTCTTTTCCTTCCCAACATCTCATTACTATCATCATTATACCTAGTTAACATTGAGCCTAGCGTAGTGCTTTGTGCTGGCTTTTGAGTTTTTGTTTTTAAATCATTTTGTTGAGTGATGTCGTTGTTGTGTGTCGCTGTCCTTTAAACTGACACCATCTGCCAGTGCCATGCATTCATTTTTAATGAATAAATAAATAACGCTGCTGCATTACTTATTTTTTTTAGTTGTAAGAAGAATACATCAATATTAATGAAACAAAACAAAAACACAACATTCTTATTCATGGGTTTAGTCGGAATAAAAATAGCAAGTAAAAAAGTTGAGCAAATATAAATAGTAAATACGGTATACGGACACTACACACTGCACACTAAAAAGGTAATATAGGTAGTCACGTACATTTCCAAGAATGCACAAAAATAAAGAAGAATACACTACAAAGCAAACGGTGTTCATGAGCTGTTCCAACGAAATTTAAATGGAGGAGCAGCAGCAATTTTTTGCAAGTTGAACATTGCAAGTACCTTGGCACTTGATTCTAAATAATAATAATAATAATAATAAAAAATGCTAAAAATGCTGATCTGCTTGCCTTTTGCGTGAATCTATAAAGCTTCACAAGTATTCAAATTACTACTATCATTTTAAACAATGTGAGTCTAGACGTTTTTTTTCTTTATCATCGTCAACACAGCCAGCAGTGAGATTTCCATAAGAGCGTTCTACTCGACTAGTTCCAAAATAAAAGGACAAAGCATTTATTTATATTTCCTGGTAGTTTCTTGCACCACACACACAGACACACGTGTGCCTACATATTCCTATTATAAACTGGTTGATTATTATACCGGGGATGCTGCTGCTTTTAAACATGTTTTCGATCAAAAGTGCTCCTTATTGCTTTGCTTGGAAGGCTACTAACCGCTTTCTCCAAATTCATCGCAGATGTATATACATACATTTATATTATTCTTCACGCATGAACTCAGACATTACGCAATCCCTTTCGCTTTCCATGGCTACTTCAACTACAGCAAACAAAGAAATGAGGAAGAAAAGGAGGGTTTTCTCGGAGTTGTCGTACGTGACACTTTGTCGTGTCGCAAGCGTCTGCTCCAATTACAAACAGTTCACGAAAAATTTCCCCTCCAAAGTTTAGTTTTCAATAGAATTTGTGCAGTCTCCCATGTCAGCGTTTTCAATGCAACAGTATAGTAGAGTGCTGCCAACTGCTTTGCATTGTTTTCTACAAAACTCCGAAGGAGCTTTACTTTTTTTTAGTTTAATCGTTTATGTATGTATACATACCTAAATGACTATTAACTATATTATGAATTATTATGATACTCTGCTCTGTAAAGAAAGCAAAACAAAAATAATAGCATTTTTTTCAAAAAATAAAAATAAAAAAGTTGTGACTACAAACCGGTTCGTTTGTCCTCTGGTAGAAGAATGCCATGCAAAAGACGGCTGCGACTGGAGGCGAAAGAAAATTAGAAACTTGTTGAATATAAACGAAAAGTTGCGGGGATTCCAGGCCGTTCAAAATGGGCACCCAAAGAATTGAAATTATAAGGAGAGCTAAAACAGACATCCTGATTTGCAAGGAAAACAAAAAAAAAACAAAGCAACAAAACAAATAAAAAAGATTGCAAACTATATAATTATTATTATTATATATTTTTAAAAAATAGTTTATAAAAAACAAAGCGTAAAAAGGCACAATAGAAAAATGATGAAAGAAAAAAAAATCTCAAAAAATAACAAACAAAACTTTTTTTTGTTTTCGTTTTCAAAACAAAACAAAAGTAAAAAATAGTTGGCAATTAGTAAACGTGCCTTTTTGCTAATTAGAAACATCACAGCAAACACGACAACAACTGCAAAACTTTTTTTTTAAAACTTACTTTCGTTGAATTAAAACAACAAGTAGGAATAGATCATGATCAAATGTGAAATATTGTTTGTTATTGTAAATTGCGTCGCTTAATAAAAAACAAAGTCTGTAAAATTCCACAGTGAAAATCTATGGTCAAGTTCATTTGTTAAAGAAGCACTGGTTTTTTTTTTGAAACCGTAGCAACTTCTTCTTTTGGCAGAGCCTCAACCGCTTGTCATTCACTCTTGTTGTCATTACAGCTTATTTCCAGCTTACCTTCCCACAATGAGTAACTCCGCATCCGAAGGATTTTTCCGGAATCGTGTCCAAATGTCAATGGTGAAAATGGTAGAGCTGGAGTTGAAGATGGATGTGAGAGAGCTCATCAGCGCAGCCATCATAACAGCAAGCATCATCCCAGAGAGACCTGAACAAAGTATACAACAAAAGAGAAGAAATTAATGACATTGTGGCGCTTGGGGAGGACACATTCATGGAGAAGTCATCGTTCATCTTCATCATCAGTTTATGTGATAAAACGACGTAGGTTTGCATTAAGTACCCGGCTCTTTCCAGGAGTGGCCGTTCGAAACAGGTGCATTCCGTCATCAGGAACTGCTCCACAGCTTTTGTTGTTTTCATCGTAGAGAGTGGCGTTCGGTGACGGATTCGCCTCGGTCATGAATCGTCGTACCAGTTCGTCATAGCCACCAACGGCGTTGAATGCTGTTCCACACAGTACAAAAGGCACAATCAAATTTTTACANTCATGAATCGTCGTACCAGTTCGTCGTAGCCACCAACGGCGTTGAATGCTGTTCCACACAGTACAAAAGGCACAATCAAATTTTTACAGAAAAAACAAATATTTCTTTACTCTTCCTCGTTTTTCAAACTTCAATCAGGCAGCATCAAAGAAAGAAAGGTTCTAGCCCGTCGTCGTGATAAGAGTGATGCGACGCTGTGAACAAGAAAACTTTGCATGACGCCCCATAAAAAACATCAAAACATATTATGCCATGCCATTCCACTTCATTCTCTGCTTTTTCCACCTCCGTACTAAAGATTTATCGCCGTCAATATTATATAAAAGCTCTCTGCTTTCCTATTTACTTGCCTCAGTTATTATTTTTACTAGTTTTACTTTTGCACAGCCTTCTTACTTTTTATATACATGCTGGCTTGTCCGCCGAAAAACACACGTGTTAACTTTTAATCTATTTTATGCATTGAAAACCTCGTTCGCTTTTACTAATTCTAAGAAAAGTTGCGAAAGTAAACACCATTCAAGCTAAAAAATATATATATATTTATATTCATCAGGCGTGCTAATAAGACAAAAAATCAGTGCATTTAATTGCCACTCTTTTCTTTAAATTCATACCACAAATGTTTGTTAGTTTAGTTTCTTAACAAAAAAAACAATTTTTTGGAATGAAATTCATTCTCGTAGTTTTTAAAAACAAATTTGGCAAAACAAACAAAACCTAAAAGTTAGCAGCAAATCGACAAAGCGAGAATCTTCCATTTCAATTCACTTGATTGCATCAATTCTTTCCAAAGTTTTATGAGTAGATAGAGAGCCTTGAAAAGAAAAGCCTTCAACTTTAACACTTTTACAAGTATACCTAATCTATCCAGCCACTTTTCCAAGCTATTGCATTCCCTTTTTTGTTGTTTTTTTTGTCGCTCTAAAAAAGTAACGAAAAGTTTAAAAGTAGACTGCACTCGCACTCACTCTTGCTTCATAGTGTTATTTTTGAGAATGTTACTATTTCATTTTTGCAAATGCTCAAAATCGGTACAACCTTTACCATGGCATCCCAACTTTCCCGAAACAGCGAATGCTCTTTTTGACTATTGTAGCAAGCATAATAATAATAATTATACTATTTCATTTTTACAAATGCTCAAAATCGGTACAACCTTTACCATGGCATCCCAACTTTCCCGAAACAGCGAATGCTCTTTTTGACTATTGTAGCAAGCATAATAATAATAATTATTATAAGTGGCTCACAAAAGTCTTAGTTTTAGTACCCTTTCTTCAAATGAAATTCAAATGCACTCAAGTAAGATTTCATTGTTCCCCAGAAAATGTGTCGCTGACAGAAGAAAATACGAAATGGCGTACGTACTTACACGACGACTACGGCACACACCTACCATGTTTGGTGGGTGTGTACCGCTGACGAAACAAACACATTTTTACCAAGAAAAAAGTTGATCATCATCATCATATGACCACAATTATAATCGTTTGTTTAATTAATGCATCATGCACGAAGAGAAGCACGTGCAAAGAATGCTATTTCTCAACAAGTTGCTGTTGTTTCTGAAGATTTGTTACTCAAAACAAGTTTGTTGGCCTTGATCGGTGATAGAAAGCACTCTGGTGTAAAAAAAAATATAAATATATATATAGCGCTGACTCTGCTACATACATAATATCATGAGAATGGAGGCTCCAATCAGCATCAGTATCGTTTGAACGAAATCGGTCCAGATCACGGCAGCAAGTCCGCCAGCGATAGTGAAGAGAGCTGCGATTGCCAGTAAAATGACAATGGACACGTACAAACCTTCGTCGCCATCAAAGCCCAAAGCCAGTTGAATAAACAGAGCGCCCGCATACAGATCCGCCTGGTTTCAAAGGAAAAGGAAAATAAGAAGACAAATAAAGGGAAAATGACAATAAAAAAATAATAATATCCTTTTATATGGATGACTCGCTGATATGCCGTCTGTTTTCACTCAGTTTTCTTACACACTACCTCCCCCTTCCCCCACTTAAAAACAATGCTTCTCATCATTATAACAATATTGTTTACAAAATATTACTTGAGACAACGGGAGAAATATAAGTAGCGCATTTACAATAATATGTAGGATGTGCTGTTCAGCGGAGTAAATCGTGGCCTTTGGTTGTTGTTTTTGAAAAATGAAAACTGAAATGCTTTCTCTCATTCTGCTTGTTTGCATAAGTACCCCCCTCTCTTTATTGGATGGCGTGTGTATAAGAGAGCAATGCTATGAAAGCAGAAGGGGAATTAGATTACAGACAAGCGAGACATTTTCCCAGGCCGTTGTTCATCGCTTGTCTATTACCTGTCCTCCACCAAAAATAATGTACCTGATGATGGTTGTCTGAGAACCTGTTTT
>JAHZMT010004363.1:0-69980 GCA_027743785.1 Sinhomidia bicolor
CTCTCTCCTCTTCTTCCCCATTGCTACTTTTTCATGTCGTGTACTGCCGAAAGGTCATAAAAATGCGCTGCTTTCTCTTCCTTTTCTTTTTTTACTCCTTCTTGTTTCCTCTTCTTCTTGCTCTTCCACCGCAACGGTGAACATTATCATGTATACAAATATCCTTTCCAACTTGCTTGCGTCAAAAGAAAATGCTAAAGCTACACATTCAAAAAGCACTTTTTTCTCTTTATATCTACTAAACAAAAATAAATCGTGACTTCTTCTCTTTTTTTCTTTCTATATTCTATGTTGTTATTATTTTTTCCTTTTGCAATAAACCAAGAAAAGTTGAGAGAGAGAGAGAACAGCAATAGAAGATGATGATAGTAAAAATTCAGCTGTACAATAGCAGTTGTAGAAAAGCTAAAAAAATATAGGAGATTCACAATGTCCCATTTCTTTTTCGTCTCCTGACAAAAAAAGAAAAAGAATGGAGGTTGGTAGATTAAAAAATGAAATAAGGGAAAAAGTGTGTTTGTCTCTGATGCTTGCTTGCCTACAGTTAGGCAGACGTAGTCTAAAGTGCTATTTTTACTTACCCACCCATTTTCACAACAATAGTGCCGAGTGTTGAGTTTGTGTTGATAAATAGATAGTTTTGGATTTTCCTGTGTGCAAACTTGCTAGTCATGATAAATTGGGTACTGGCTTGGATAGGAAAATGGGATATTTTTTGAAATGTAGAAACAATGCATATTTATTTTAATGCACAAGTAAAAAAATTGCCACGAAAGTTAGTAGATACCTAAGAATTGTCTTGTTGTCCACCAGACGTTTGTTATTAAATAATGTAGTAAATTAAGCATCGTTTAAGTATATAATTGAATAACCGTCAGTCGCAAATTTTTGATGGAAAGTTTTGTCGGGCATTCTTGTTTGGATTTTCTAGATAATTTAATAAATGTCAAGTTTAAATTAAGTTAGTAGGAAAAATCAAGCTAGAATTTTGTTGATCAAAAAATAGGCACGTGCAAACCCGTTTTGGCATTACTAATATTTTGCACCAAAGTACCTGTGTGTCAAATATAAAGTCAATCGCATGTTGCATACATACATACATATTTGTATATAGTGACGCGCGAACAACCGGACAGACTCCCAGACCTACAGTCTCTAAATTAGCAAAATCACTACTTCTAAATTAGTATGTATATGGAAAGGACTCCAGTAGAAAGTTACAGATAAACCAGGAAACTCCAATAAAATTATCCAATTCTGTTGACTAGCAATATTCAGTTCATCAGAAACCATGATTAGCCTAGTATTCGTTCACCGCGTTGTGTTCATTTCCTTCGTGACAACTTATTTTATCTCATCCTCCACCAGTAGTTAGCAGCAGCTGCAAACATGATCATCTCCGCTTCATCGCCAGGTTAAATCAAATTAAGTGATGAAAGCTCATTTCACTCCAGCTTTCAGTATATAAAAACAAAGAGGAAAACTAGTCCTTCGTGGTTTGAATATTCATTTCATTAACAGCATCATCATCATCATCATCGACCACCTTCATCCAGCATACGCAGAGCAGCAGCATTAATAACTTTACGGACAGTTCACAGGGACTACTGATTAATAGAGGGAGTGGGAGGGGGGTGAGAGGGAAAAGACACAAACTGAAAACAGCGTTGAATTCTATAAGCAAATTATTTTTTGAGTTGGCTACCGCAATAATAACACAATACGAAATATTATAGTTATTACTGAAATTATAGCGAAGAAAGTTCATGTAGAAAGGACTGTACAACAGTAAGGTACTATTATTATTTAACGTAATTTCCCTCAATTTACATAACTAACGCATTAAAAAATTAACTAGTAGGTTTATACACTAATAAACAAACAAAGTTTGTAGCCTCTGCTTTGACTTAGAATTTGTACACTTTTTTATACAAAATACTAGCCACTTTTAGTTTTCCAAGTCAAATTCAATAGTAAAAGATGTACAAAAATTAAGTATTTCCCGGATTATCTAGTTTGAAAAACAGAAATTATTATGACTATGTATGTAGCTATCTTTTGGTTGCTACCACAGTAATCGCCATACATCCCCCTCTCTATAAACACAATCCAGTAATAATTAAAAATCATCCCACATTTTTTTTTCACATCAACGTTTTCAACAAGTTTCTTTCAGATTGTGACTTTATTGTTTTAATGCAAAAGAAAACACTACATAGGTACTTTTTTATTTCTTTTACAAAGTGCTAAGGCGGCTGCACAGATACTCGAGCCAAAAAATTATAATATTTATTGCATCTGCCTAGTTTGGCCGTGCTGGAGAATCTCCATGCAAATAGTGTACCATTCCGGTGAAGATGACAACGCGACCACCGCAATGACGAGGATGGTAATAATACTAAAGACTGTGTGCTAGTATATAACACCACTCATTTTTTTTCTCCACTTTTGCAGATTTTTCCTTTTAACTTGATGTAAAAGAAATTGCTGAAGAAAAAACAAAGTGAAAAAAATACGACAAGAGCTGTGTAATGACTACAGTTATTGTTATTATTAAGTAATTGAGAAGAGTAATGGCAACTTCACATCTCATCCATTATTCCCAAGGATTTGCTGCCGAATACAAAAAACTTGTCTTTTCTCTAAAAAAAATATCCTTTCTCTACTTTTTTTCTCACTGTTTCCCTCATTTTTTTTCTTTCTACAAGTCTATCAACTTACAAAAAAGAACCTCGTTTCACTTAAATAAACGCACAAAAGATGAAAGGAAAACATGAGTTTTTTTCCTGAATGAATTTTAAAATCCCTCTAATACTTAAGTAAATACTATAAACTTGTTTTTCATTCTTAATTTTTTGACAATTTTCTCTGTGAAAGATGCGACTACATAAGAGGAAAGATGATACGCTAGATAAAGAGATAATAATATTAATGCATTTTGTTTTCTTTTTTTTTCTCTCTCTCTCTCTTTCTGCATCATACAACTGCAAAAAAAGTATGAATAATATGAGGAAAAAATATATAAGTAGATTTTTTTAAAGGAATGAATGAATTTGCGTAGCAAAAGTAGGATTTAAAAAGGATTTTTTTTCTCTCTCTCTCTTCTGCACTTATTTAAGTTTTATTCACTGCCTTTCTTTATAGCTCGACTAAAAAAACCACAATGAACTGGCACTAACATGTGAAGTACATGTAAGTGTAGTAGTGCTATTTAGACTTGTCCGCCCAGTGAAAACTTTACTCTTTTTTGCTACTACTCGTCGTCGTCGTCGTCTTCGTCGTAGTGTGCTACAAATTGCATTTATTTATTTCTTCGTTTTTCTCTCAACTACCGCTTATTATTGCCAGTCGTTATTTTTGTTGCTAGTAGCAACATACATTGCTGAGATGTTGAATAGTGAGACAAGATACAGAAGGAAGTAGAGAAAGATAAATATTTTGCAGGGAAAGTGGAACTTAAGCCTTTTAAAACAAATATAACAAATTTTTTAGCCAGTATAATCAGCAACCGTGTAACGGCGGTAGCGGTGGTGGGGGTAGTAGGTGGTTGCTGCAGCATCAGCATCATCATCATCAGCGCAAGTTTATGGTGATATAAAACTATTTATTCAAGTAACAAGCAAAAGTACTTATATAATATGAGAGTGGAAAGCGGGAATAGAGCAAGTGAAAACTTTGTTTTGTTGTTGGCTCGTGGTGGGTTATATATGGTAATGTGCTGGGGTTGAAGAGGAAACAATTTATAAGGATAGAATGAAGAAGAAGCGAAGAAGGAGGAGGAGAAGAAGAAGGAAAAGAGAAGGCTAAACGAGCTTGATATACTTACAGCCGACCACGGTCACTTCACTTTCGTCTTTCTTTTTTTGGCTATTTTATTATGTTGCTGTCTGCTAGGTTACTGTATTATTTCTGTAGTAGTAACAGTGGGAGGAGTAGGAGTAAGCAGCAGCAACAACAACAACGGACGCAAATAGCTGTGTGAATAAATACTTGTTATTATTTAGCTCTTAAAATAAACTTAAATAATGGCAATTTAGTCGCTTTCTATTGGTTATATAAATTGGTAGGTGTGTTGCGTAACAACAGCAATTAGCAGCGCTCATAAAAGTCACCCGGTGATAAAAAAAGCAAAAAAAAACTTACACACAACCCGTGAAAATGTAATTTAAGTATTTTATAAATAGCCCATTTATGTACTTTGGGTGTAGTACGTCAAAGTAGAAAGCGACTTTTTGTAATGCTTGCACTGACGCCTGTGATATCGTTCAACCATTTAAAAATAACCAGGTAATATCTATTACGCACTAAATTTTTATAGGCTGTCCTAAAAAAATACTAATAAAATTGAAAAGAAACCGATAGTGGAAAGATGCCTTTATCACTTTGTAGTTATGGTTGGGTTCAAACGATTATTAACCTCATATATTTTTTATACCAGGCGTATATACCTAAACTAATAAAGCATCGTCTCCAAAAAATGTTAAAATTCTATGGCAAAACCGCTTTTTTAAAAAATGCTTCTGCATTCTCGTCATTTTGTTCCCATTCCACTCATAAAGAAATACTTAGTCCCCATCATTATCGTTATGACCATCTTTCTGTACGACACGACTGAGAAGACCCCTCTTATTACTTGACACGATGTTTTTTTGCTGCTTGCTGAATACAATGGGAACGAGGCCGAGGTCGAGACACTCTAAGACGTGTTCCATTTTTTTCTTCTTCTTCTTCGTTTGCTCATTTGGCTCATCATTGTTACCGTGACATTGCAGTGTAAGCGGTCTCCCTGAGCATTTCCCTCTCTCCTTTCTTTTGTCTCGAAACAAACAAACCGCTCATTCAAAGTACCTCGTACTGACTTTAGCTCTGCTCTGTTGTCGCACGATGGAATCTTGAGCCGAGTCATTTTACTTTGTAAAAATATATTACTGTATAGTCAGTGAACAGCGGATAGTCGCCGTAGTAAACCACTACCGACACCGTGTCATCATCATCACCATCATCATCCTGGTTACGGCGACAAACAAGCCTTTAGTTGCACTACTACTATACGGACTACTTGCACAAGAAGAATGAATGTCGTTTTATTATACAAGTTACCTTGCTGCTGGAGGTGCTGGTGGCAGTGGGTATTTTTATACGTGGCGTGCCATACCAAGCATACCTTCTGCTTTGCTTACAACCTTACCACCATACCAGAAAATTAATCAAATCACGCTCCACTGCTCTCTCGCTTTCTCTTTCTTTCTCTCTCTCTTTCTCTCTAACTCACTTCCATGCGCTCGTAGCATACTTTTCACAACCAGTTGCTTTTCTCCTTCTCTCACTTCTTCGTCTTGTTCTTCTCCTTTTCTCTTTGCCCACGAAAAAAATCACTTGATGAATAGAAAAGTGTAAAAAGAGAAAAATTACGTATAATATATAACTGGAATGTGTATACATATGTACTTATGTCTGAACGGCTATTAATAAGTTTTTATTATTATACTTTGCTCCTAATTTAGATCAATTGAAAAACATTTGGAGTCCCACCAACCCTTTCCTTTCAAGAAACCATGAAAACGGATATTGGACACGAAATGACTCGGCAATAGACTGGAGACTTCTTGTTGGGAAAACCATTAAAGTTGCTCTAGTCAACGTAAGCTACCAATTTTCAGCGTGAAGGAAAAAAAGAATTTAATATTTCTAGAGTAGCTGTACTTTCAATTTTTTTGTACTTCCTTTACATTTCTTCAATCAAGGAAACACCTTGGGTGGTGGACACCATGAAAGGAAATAACAGCTTTACTGGCGTTACTCGTCAAATCATTGGGGTGTTTCGAGAAGCGCTGGGATTTGACTGGGAACTGGTTTTTCCGGACGAGAAGGAAAATGACATAGGGATTTGGGATGCGGAAAATAAACGATGGACTGGATTGTTGGGCCTGCTTCAAGAAAAAGTAAAAGAAATGATATTATTTTAAGTATTTTTTAATGGTAAATTTTATGTTAAAATGTTTTCCTTTTTATTGTCAAAGTAACTTGTTACATACTTATACAAGTAATCATTTTTAGAGATTACACTGATTATTAGTTTTTATAGCAAATAAATTACTGTCCCTTTTTTGCAAACACTCTAGAAAGCGGATATAGCACTGGGTTACACAAGCTTTCTACCCGAGCGTCTAGCCGCTTTTGACTTTTCTCGACCATTTGGGGAGGAAAAGTGGATGATCATGATGAGTCGGCCTCAAGAGACAACAGATGGAGATGGACTTATCGCTCCATTTCAGCCAGAGGTAAAGTTTCCAGAAAGAAAGTTAATTTTCTCTAAAGTAGTGCGCACTCTCCATTTGTCACGCTGGAACGTGTCTTTTTCTTATGCATACTTGACATATTCATCCTTACCATGCCTATCTGACTTCCCACTCCGTCCATCACGATAACAAGGAGACAAATACGGAGAAAAAGTAACAAGACGAATGATGTCTAAAAAAAGTCGGAAAAATAAGTTTGTCTTACTGACAGGAAAGCACATAAAACAAAAAAAACGAATATAAGAGCAAACTATATTCATTTCCAATTTTTCTGGTGGCGTTTCAAGTTTCAGTCGGTGGAAGAACTACAGTTTATTATTATTATTATTATTATTATAACGAGCATCTCACAGTAAAAATGGTGATGCTGCTATTGGTAGCATGTGTAGAGGAAAAAGGCACGTTGGACATGACCATGATGGTGATCTCATCCTCGTCATTTTTTTTCTAGCCGCCAGCAGCATATTTGCATGATATGTTGATGATAATACATACTGCTGATTCTGACGATCATGTGATATTACAGGATAATATCCTTCTTAACTTTGATAAAAAAAATTGAAAGCTATTTTTTCCTACAAAGTAATACATAGTAGCGGTGATGGTGGTTGGTGGTAGGAATGATGTTGACGATGATAACGTTATGGGTATACTATGCTTACTACTACCCCCATTACATGTATCACATCATCATAATGAAAATCCACCTCTTTGCATTTTTTGCATTACATTACAATAAACCATATCTTTGTAGCAGCAGCAGTGGTGTATTACGTGCTTTCGCCAGTTTTTTTATGTGGTGAGGCTGGTGATGATGTTGCAATCATATTATAAATATACATAGCTGTTTTTTTTACTTCTGCGAATGATGATAAATCGGCATGCCTTGCGGAGACGTACCGACAAGAGACTTACTTTTCCCTTATTCCACTTTGTCTTGGTCGTCTTATTTTCTCCTTCTTCTTCTTGGGCTGCTGCTGCTCTTTCTCTCCTATTTCTTTGGAATATACTGTACCATTCCACCACAACCATTTTATATATACGCACTAGTCAGCTATTGTTTTTTTATTTGAAAAAAATAATAATATGCTTGAACTTTTCTTCTACTTTTTTTCATCTTCCTCTTCAGCTTTGCCTTTTTTCGCTCTTTATTTAGTCTGAATGTTGGTAGTAGTGTAATATAATGTTGTGTGTAATATGCATGGCTGATGAGGATGATGATGATGATGAGATGGATGAAAAAAAGTAGTGAAACTAAAAAAAGTGAACTAACCTAGCATTATTAACAACATGAACATCTCATTTTATGACGAAATGTGCAAGAAAATGGCAGGCAAGCAAGTTGGCTTATCTTTCTACATGACTGCCTTCATTATTGTCATTTTGGTTTTGTTCAGAAAAGAAGACTTTGCAGCCTTTTGATGATGATGACGGCAATGCTACCTTATGATAGGCTACAACATTGAAACTCCTTCACTTGAACAATAGACAACAACCAGCAAAAGTCTTCGTTTTTTGTATTTTTTTTCTTTGCCAAACTTTTTTTGTCTTCCTTTCTCTTCTTCTCTTTAAAAACTTACATTCTTCTACTTTCTCAAAAAAATAAACAAATGAGATGATGATAAGCTGGAGAGATACAACACACAACCTGCCACTAATGCAACACACCACTACCCTCATCAACTCTTGTTTCATTCATATAAATATTTGCCAAGGTTTAGCTTTTCATGCCACACAACAGAGAAGTGTATAATGGTAAAAAGATTGGACAAAGTAGGGAAATGCTATTTTCGGGAGAAAATACAGAAAAAACCTGATTTTTCTAGGAACAAATAATAACAACAAAAAAATAATGATATAAACAAGAATAACAAGCATGTAGAGAGTACCAAAAAAAAACCAGAGAAAAAGTTGGAAATAAAAAGAAAAAAAATGCAGATACCAGCAGCAGTGGCAAACGGAGTAATAGTAGCAGCAACAACAACAAGTTTCCACTAATAAGCATAAACTGAGGCTGAGAGGGATTTAGAAATAAATCAATATTTCTCTACTACTTAACTTTTACTATTATTATTACCTAGAAAACACACATGCTTCCTTCCTCCTTATTTATTATTATTATTATTATATATTATTTTTCTTTTTCACATTTTATCCGGTAGATCAGCATGATCATCATGATCATCATCATCATGTGATCTCGTCGATATGCATCATATGCACACATGTACATGTGATATGCATGTAGTACACAATGTCCAATGCTATTTGGAATGAAAAAGGGAAAGAAAAACAGGAAAGAGAAACGAAGTTATTTTTTTGCTTGGAATAAATAGGAAAAAAAGAAGAAAAAAAGTATGCAAAAGCATGTTTCTCTCCGAGCATTTTCCATGCATACACCGCACATGCTACAGAGAGCACAAAAATGAGAAAACTTTCTGCCAAACCAGATATGCCAAAAGGAATATGGGAATTGAGGCTAATACGATCACAGGGCGAAAGAAGGAGAGAAAGAGAAACGATGACTAGGAGAAGGACGACTGTAAAGATGAGACGATGGTGATCAGAGTAGGAAAAAAAGAATAATATATAAATATACATACATAGCTATAGCTCTACCCATGTACCTATAACAAGCACATGAGTACGTATACATGTACGTATATACTCTTCTCTTTTTTTATGAAACTGTCATACAATACAATATAAGCAACAACAAGAGTAACAGATATTCGTGCGTACAAATGTTATTTGGGAATCCCAGCAAAAGATCATGTTCACCAATGAAGAAAATGGAGAACTTGAAAAAAAGAGTGAAAAAACCTAGTCTTTTTTTCTGGGAAATAAAATAAAATAGTAAGCAACTAGATTTTTGGTTCAGTCAACTTTTTGTGTTTCTGTCTTTGTGAGTGTACTTGTATTTAAGTGGAAAGTGGAGAAAGTAAGTGAGTATTTTCTTACAGTGTAGCAGCGGCAGTAGTAGTTGTTGTTGTTGTTGTTGAAGTAGTGGATGCAGCTACGATGCATGAAAAATACCACTAGATAAACTCTTGCTTCCTGTTCTTTTTCCTATTTTTCTGCATTTGTTAAGAGGAATCACGATGATGATGAGATCGTCATTCAAGTAGAGGAAACAAAAAAATGTGGAGGTAGAGGTAAAAGAAGGAGAGAAAACAGGTATTTGTACAAATCTCCATGTAATATCTACTTACAACAAAGTAATAAAATAACTTTCCCGACTTTTCCCTGCTCATACTCTCTTTAGTCTTTTTAGATGAAGGTAGTTTGGGAAATGGTCCAAATATGTGGCTGAGAAAAAAATATATATGAAAAAAAATAAAGTTTAGTCAAGGGTATAGCTCCATGTTATTATTATTATTTATTATTATTATTATTTTTGTATACCGCGAGGTATTTGTAAGCTACTCATAAAAATTTCTATTAAAGAAGTGGTTTTTTTCCAGTTTACAAATCAAGAAGAATCTCTGCGTATTGAAGTAAATTCAAGAATAGGGGGTGGTGCAAGTGTGTGTTGGGTAGTGGTTACTTGATATAAAATGCTGGGTTGTTTTTAAAGCAGTGAATTTAATCATAACAGCAGGAGAGACAAGTAGAGAAAATTGACTAGTGCCAGACAACAAACAAACAGCCAAGCATTCTGTATATATTTTATAAGCATTGTATATATATTTCAGAGTGATGGTCACGTGTACATCACTTTATATTTCTGTCTGTTCTGTTCAAGTTGGTAAATTGGTTTGTTTCTTAAAAACAAGGCACGAAGGCCACAAAAGTATAAAAAAAGACGAAAAGTTAGCGATTCTAGTCTTTTTTACGTCTTCAGATATATTTTTTTGTAAAAAAAAGAAAAAAGGAAGAAAAGATGGTGTGGTATGAGTTGTTTCACAATCAGAAAATATTTATGTATAGCAGTAAAAATGTTGCATTCTGTATTATTGCGTTACACGCTGGCATACTAACTAACTAACTAACTCACAACGTCAGTTTGTATACCACCACCACTACCATAACCGCATCGTGGACAAGGTTCTTGTACACAACCATCCGTTTTTCATTCATTTTGGGAAAAAGTCACTTTTTCATTCATTTTTTTGGCTTTCTCGTTTTTCTCTTTTGTTTGTCTGTTTGCATTGTCTGGAGTCCGGAGTGAACAAAGAAAAAGGACGACGATGACGAAGAAGCAGCATACATTACATGACGGTCCATCATCATTCTTCGTCTTGCTCTTTTTTTCTCATCCGTGCTAAGCGAAAACTGTGACATTCTTTATGTGTACTTTTTTGTTTCTAAAGACATGGGAAAAATTGTCGACGAAAGACAAGAGGCGGAGAGAGAGAAAGAGAGAAAGTTCTACTTAATGCGTATATAAAAGAATGTAAACTGGGGTTTCTCTATTCCTGAAGAACAGTCAGCTGACAAACTAATTCATTTACGTGCTCACCTAAATGCTGGAAAAAATGTGTTTTTGATGATGACGACGACAACGACGACAATTGAAACAAAAGGGGCGAATTGTACTGTTTTCTTCCACGCTACTGGAATGGATTTCACTTTAAAGATCTATAAATATTATAAATGATGTTATCCGAGTCTATTTCCGTTCCTAGATGTGCGAACAGAGAAAAAAGAAAGAAGGAAGGAAAAAAGACGTCCTTGTTGTTTCAGAGGTCCTTTCTCACCAGGGATCCTGTCAGTCAGCATAGCTTAAGTGGAAAGACTTGGTGATTGCCCCCTTTTTTCTTTACTACTACTACACTGCAACCCATCCATCCATTTCTCTTTTTTACTCCTCTAAATTTATCTATCCGTCCTACCGTACATCTCCAAGGAACGATACGTTTGCTTGCTCTGTTGTGTGTGGTACCTACTACGCACACGGAGAAAGAGAGAGGGAGAGACAGAGATGAGATTAAACTGAAAGATAAATTGTATCTTTTTTGTCTCAACGACATTGTCGATAAAAATCAGTAGTAATAGTAGGCTGGCTGCAACCATTATACCATTTTCCATTCCCCGATCTCTATTTTTTGTGCCAATTTGATCTGGGCATGGCGCAAAGACAATTCATTTTCCTTATCATCATCAGCCGTGGTGTGTGTGTGCTTGTGTCTAAGTGATGAAAACGGGTATTGCTAGAGAGTGAACTTTAAAACAGTAATTTATTCTATATCCCAATGCTCCACGCTTTTGTTGTCCTTCTTTCTTCCATCTCTTCCTTTTTCCATTCTCTTTCCAGGGAATTTTTTTTGCAAGTGCTTACAAAATAGAAAATGAAAGTGAGCTTGTTGTACTCGTCTCCACTCCCCACGACTTTTTTCTGGTGTTTATGGGAGCGCAACAAGCTGTTAGTTTATTTTTTTCTGTAGTGATGACGATCACGATACTGACTGACCATCACACTCACAACCACCACCACCATCGAATACAATCGCCATGATCACCAAGTTTTTTTGTTGTCCACGAGACAATAAAGCATAAATTTTATATGCTGTGGTGAGATTTTTAAAAGCCGCATTTTTTTATTAAACCACCTTTTAAAACAACCGTTTACTATTAGAGTTTTAGCTTAATCTTTTATCTGTCTAATATTATCTATATAAATGCACTTGAAAGCATTTATTAGCGGGAATTTGTAAATCTCTGTTATTTTGTACAATGGGCTGACTATTGTCTGCTCAAGATCTTCTTGCTGATGATGATGGGATGGATGAGAAGAACGCAGCTGGTGTGTATAAAAGTTTAGCTGTTGCTTCTTCTCCGAGTACTAGCATCATCGCCGCATCTACAATGTGCAACTACTATTATCACATTCTACGGATGTTACACATTTTACTTTTACATTAATTACACTCACCGACTTTTCAACCAGGCTAGCACGTCACTGGTTTTGCTACTGGCTCCGTCTGTCTGCTCTCGTTTTTTTCTGGCTTGTTTGGTCACGACTCTCTGCTTGGCTGAATGAGTAAAGGTTCACTTTTCAGATGGAATGGAAAAAAAAGATGGAGAGAAAGAGAAGTGAAGCTAGAGAAATTGCTTCCTTTTAACTTATTTATTAGAGGTACATAACATCACATATTGGGCTATACATTTTTTTTCTTCTTTTCAGTAGCCTATCTATTTCTCACAGATAAAAATACACTCCACACACATTACCATGATCATCACATGGCGTGTTACAATGTGAACATATTTGTGGATACAAGAAAACATTTCTATTTTTTCTGTACAACGACGAATACAAAATAATAATGAATACATTCTCGACGGTAAACCACGATGCAATCATGACCATAACCATTACGAAAACACAATTAGTGCAACTAGACAGCACAGCAGAAGAGCACAGAACAAAAAGCGGCGATTCAAGAGAACATGCTTGTCTCCGAAACAAAAAAAAGAATAAAGGGAGTAGCAGTCAAAGTATTAACTTCACGTTAACGGGCTTTCTCCCTCTTTCACCAACCTTCTCCGTCTTTATACAAGTTAGCAGGAATCAAATAGGCAGTTTCTCTGATGATGCGGTGATGATGCTGATGGTGGTGAGTTTACCAAGTTGTTATTGCAACACAAACACACACGGTACTACACATACGACGACATGTTATTGATGTGCATTCATTTCCTCTTTGATGATCAGCTACTACTACTACCTACCATCATCATTACTAACCGTGAAGTAGGCATTATGTATACAGTTTTAGGAGTAACAACAACAACGGCGAGAAAACACGTAGGAAAAGCAGCTATCATCAAACACAAAAACTCATTTCCGAATTTCACGGTGCTATTTGTAGCACCGACAGTGTACATTGTGCAGTAGCAGCAGCAGCAGCAGTGGTGGTGGTGGTGATAGTGGTGGAATGATTATGGTGATCATGTGGGCTGCAGCGAATTCACTGGCATAACATAAACGTGTGATGACAAGCAGATGATGATGATGATGATGGGAACAGTAGAGCGCAATAAAAACTCACGCAAAAAAATTTGCAGGGAAAATCGGAGGAAAAGCTAAAATAGGGTAATAATAAAGAGTAATAAAGAGTGACAGGGAGTTGGAGTTTTTTTGCTGATACCAGTAGTATTACTGTGTTGTTGTTCATGGCACTGCCATACTTCTTCTCCTCTATTATTATTATTATTTTGGCTCATCTAAGCATTTGCCTTGATTATTAGTGCTATAACAAACTGTTATAATCCCTTTGTTCAAAAAGTTGGAGGAAAATTGTCGCACTTGTGTTGTTGGTGTAGAGTTTAAGCTGAGGGATTAGAATTGAATCCTTAATAAACTGATTTGGTACGTGTGCCTGTATTTCACAAAGGCTGTGTGTTTGATATATCTGACATTCTGTCAAAATACGTGTAAATAAACACACATCTAGTATTTCATTGATAACGGATTAAAATATTTAGCCGGTTAGTTTTGTGTGTTTTGAAGGAATTACATCAAAGGGTAGGTACACTACCAACTGTAGGATTTATTTGGATTATTGCTAATAGGGAGAAAATGGAACATAAATTTTTGAAAAACTTTATGACAGCTACACAATCTGAATGTACATTGCCATGACTGTAGATTGCATCTAGAACCCAGCTCGGCTGGGCACTGCTGATTTTAACTTGGTTTTTATTAGCTATCTTTTGTCGGCATACAAAGTAGTTTGGAAGCAGTTGGCCTTTTGATTTGAATGAATGGCTCTACAGATCCACTAAATACTGGTCGATCATAATAATGAAAAAAACAACGTAGCACAAGTGCTCCCATGGTGGTAACCTGTTTTTTTTGTTGGGATATAGCTGAGCTTGCAAAAAGAAAGTAAAATGTGTCGGCAAGGCTGCTAGTGGAATTTCATCAGAAAACATAATATGATCAATGATCATCATCATCATCATTATTATTATCATCCTTTGGTTTGTGAGCATGTTCATGGTTGTTTTTCGACTTTTTTTCCTTGTTATGCCGCATCGAGATATTACGTCTTTGTAAATGAATGAAAAATGAAGCGAAAAAAAAGAAAATGCTTTCATTTCTTTTCAAGTGTCAATTCGACCTCAAAATGTTACAAAAAACTACAATTACCGATTGCCATTTGTAATGTTACTCATCATTTAAGAAGACATTTAATATTTTTGCGCATGACAAAAATAGGATCCATTTATTCAGGATAATTTAATGTGTTGAGTAAGTCCTTATGGAAAGCCGGGACCCCAGATAAGTTAAAAAAACAGAAGAAAAAAACGAGTAAGGACACCTACCTATGTACACATTACAAGGTAGTATGTAGTAGTAGTTGTTGTTGTAATGGTTTGTAATTTCGGTCTGAAAAAACTGTGTCAAATGACTGGTCCATGTCATTTGTCATTTGAAGCGAAACACTGTAAGTGTTTCGGCAATGAAAATAATGACGATGAAAGAGGATAAAAAACGAGTTGCAAGTCGCTATCATCATCACATAAAAACAGTAAACAGACAGCGATAATAAAAACGCACACACAGACACACACACACACACATGGACAAAATTCAACCTACATATTTTCCCCATTTGTTTAATAGAATGTGACGGATTGGAACTCATGCTACTTTCACCAGCGCATCACATAACACTGGCAGTATGTAGTGGCAACAGCAGCAGTAGCACTCTAGTTTTTATGACGATTTTATTAAAAGCCCATGTCAATGCTAATGCCTACATAGGTATCCAGCATTCAGCATTTTTTTCTTGCTACTGATGATGATGATGATCATCATCACTAGAATGATAGTGACTATGGCTATCACTACGATGACGATAATGAAGGCGCATTAAATGCTAATCTGAATTAGAAATCTACTCGAAGGGGGAGAGAAAAAAACGCTATCTATCTATCTATCTACCTATCTATCTATCTAGCAAACAAACGAGAAAAATGCACGACTATCCTTCAAAACATAATAACTTACTTAATGGCATATTTGGCAGAATGAAGTAGTAATTTGCCATCATTATCATCATCAAAGATATGAAGCGAGTAGTAGTAGTAAGAGCATGTGTAAATATTATTATTAGAGGGAGAATACAGTGGAAAATAATAATGGGACCCGGAGGACCACTTTTTCTTTATCATCTTTGAAAATAATATCTTTGAAAAAGTTATTGTTATTATAGCCATGAGCAACACCCTTCTCGCTCCACCAACCAACACACATTGCCACCACAAGCTCTTTGCACAAGTATTTTGCGAATATGAGGGAAAAAAGAGGAGGAAGACGAGGAAGAAGAAGAAGAAGACAGAAGAAAGTCTTAAATAATAAGGCATACTACGACGACGACGACGAACCACTTTACTTATAAATATACATTACCTATGTAGGTATCGTACCCAAATCGATTTCAGAAGAAGCCTCACTATACTACTACATCTTGTAGTAAAGCTCTGTGTGTTGTTCTGAATAGACATTATTCTTGGGTGGCAAATGGCTGGAATCTCAAGAGGCAGATCTCTTTTTTTTGCCTTTCTATTCATTCAACAGTGAAGTATACTTGATGCTTATGGCAAGGCAATAGTGACGATGATGGATGAAGACAGATAAATAAAAAAAACTGGGTTGCTTGTTGTTGGATAGATGATATTAATGCGCGTGATATTTTTTATTGATTGTCCCACTTATGTATTTAACTCGCACATTCTATATGTTAGTAATAGGAGTGGTGGTGATGTTAATGGCGAAAGAAGTAATGTGCTATTTTGTTGCAAACTATTTGGCTTGATTATTTTCATGGTGATGGTGGCGGTGGTGATGATGATAGGGAAAAAGTTACATATTATTGCGAAAGGGAACTGGAGAACAAGACATCATGGTTCATTAGCTCGGCGAGAAAGGTCTCTCTGCTTTTGTTGCTACTTGAAATGGTACATATAAATATTTGCATGAAGAAGAGGGTGTGCGGAGGAGAGTAAGTAGCTGGGTTTCCTGCGACTGCCAGTTTCGATGGTAGTACGTAGGAATACCAACGGCAATTCCGGTTGTTGCTCTTGCTTCCTGTCGATATTCTTGGTTAATTATTCAAAGCAAAGCTAGGAACACTTTAATACTTTCTCTCTCCCTCTCCTCAGCTTCCATCTCTTTCTCCCTCTTCTTCTATGAAAACAGGGGAGCAAAGGCGGAGGATGACGGTGATAGATCGTCTCTTTGTAAATTCTCACTGGTAATCTAAAGAGCAAGCAACCATACACGTTAGAGAGAGAGAGAGAAAGTGAGAGAGAAAGTGGAGTAGAGTACAAGTTAATATTCATGATGACTTCTCTCCGCAACAGCAACAATAACATTTTGAAAATCAAATTTTCCCGACATTCCCCATACCAAATCCTTTATTCATCACAGTTCACAATCAATGAGTGTTCACTTAAAAACAACTTGGGTGATGTTGGTTGACATCACAAATAAAACTATGAATATCCCATATTCTATATACCTTGTATGATTAAAAAAGTAGGTAAAAAAGCAAGTAGAAAAGTTAAACAAATTATAAAAGAGAAAGAAAAGGAAGTCGTGACGATCATATACTCGACATTTTTTCCATTAAATTTTATTACTATTTCCTTCTGTCTTTTCTCCTCCACCACACACTTACACACAGAAGAGTTAAAATGGAAAGTTAAACAAATAAATTGTGCACCTACCTAAAAACTTTTTTTTAAAAGCAAATCCACAAATATGGATCCAAAGTTGGTGGTTAACTTTGCAGGATATTATTATTATTGCTCTACTTCCTTCTTGTGAAAGGAGCAGCAGCATTGCTTATTATTATTATAATGCCTTAACTTACAATATTGACAATAACAACAAGCACGTTCTTTCTTATGACTGGGTTTTTTGTGTATTTTATTGCGAAATTGGCTGTAAAGAAAAGCGATACGGTTTTTGTACCGCTCACAATGTTGTAAGCAGTAGCAGAAAGCACACATTGCTTTCTTTTATATAATTTTTCTCCTCAGAGGCTGCTGAAAAAAAGAAGAATGGAATGGAGCATGCTTCATCGCCTTTTCCTTTCTCTCTCTCTCTCTCTCTCTCTCTCTCTTTTCTCTAGTCCACTCTTTTTGCTTTAGTTATTTTCCTCTTGATCTTGTTCTTCACTCTTTTTTCTTTTCTTTTTTTTCTATTCCCTTACACCGATTACGCATTACATTGAATTATATTTCTTTCTTTTTCCTCTTCTAAACAAAAACACATTGTTTTTTCTCTTTCTTCTTCAGTTATTGTTGCAACCCCACACAATATTAAACACCGTGTATTTATTCCTTTAGACTCTCACGTATTCTTATTTTCTTTTACAAAAAAAAATCGGGGACACAAGAAGCGACACAAAACAAAAGAACGCAAAAAGGACAGAGAGACAGTGATACACGTTCTTTTGCCCTTTTCTTCTTCGTCTTCTTCTCCTTTCTACTCTGTCTCTTTGTCCTACTGGCTCTCTTTCTCTCTGTAACTATGTATGTGTGCATGTATGTACAATGTGCATGCCTCATTTTTTTTCTATCCTCAGGCCCAAAGCAGCCATGAAAGGGCCAAGATGGAGGGCTTTTACAGGAAACAGCAGAAAAGACTTAGATTTCTTGAAAAAAAATAAAACATAAAAATAAGAGGAAAACAAGTGACGTTCTGATCTTGCAAAACTTGTGCTACATAATGGCCAGTATGCTTCTCTTTTGTTTTCTTGCTGACTACTGGTACTGTGGTAGTAGCAGTAGAAGAAGAAGAAGCAGTGCAGTAAAAACAAGTATATTGGCCACCATCACCATTATCATCATCTCCGCTCCTTAATGTTATGTATACAGTTGTATTATATAAATAAATAGGTAGAGATAGACGCATACATTTTTAATATAGGCAATGAGGGAATATGTATATACCGTGTATAGTGGAGCACAACTAATGCATTACATTTTGTACGAACAAGTTAAATGGAAAACTCCTCAAATGAGCTTTATTTACTGTGCAACAGCAAACTTTCCTATAGCCATCATCATCTTGCTCCTCGTCGTCACGAACAAGAACAAGTAAACCTTTGCTTGCACACTTTTTGTAAAAACAGAAGAGGAAGAAGAAGAAAGTACAGACACAAGAAAAAGAGAGAGAGAGAGAGAAAGAGAGAGAAAAAAATAAGATGGAGGAGGATGAAAAACATCAGCAGTTGCAGTAACTAAATATACATATATATGTATATATATACGAAAAATGGGAAAGGAAAACAGGAGAAAAAAAGTTTTGCCCTTTTAAGAGGAGCAGCAGGAGCAATAAGTGTTGTACATTGTAACATGCAATAAAATGAAATGAGGTTGAATATCTCTTAAAAAGGAGAAAAGGAAAGAAGAAGAAAAAAAAACTTGTTTCGAGAAGTTGCTGCTGTTATTACTATAAATTCTGGACTACATACATACAATGTATACGTTTGCATGCATGCATGTACATATTACTGCTTGGGCTAAAATACCCAAGTGACCATCCATAGAAACAAGCTGAATAAGACAAACAACCGAGAAAAGTCATCATGATGATCATCCTCATCGTTGTCGTCGTCGTCGGCATCATCATCATCATCGTCGTCGTCATTCAAATATATGGTTTGGTAATAGGTGCGCACATGTGTACGCTGCACACTCAAACAACTAGTCCAAATTGCAAAGCAAACTGATCAAAAGCCTTGTTATAATAACAGCATTCTAGGTAACAATCATCCGTCTAGAAGAAGGCAGATAGGTATTTTGTTTTAGCGAGAAGCAATAAAATACAAGAAAAAAATACATCAATACTTCCCCGATTACACCTAGCCGTGCGACTGGGACGGTTACATAATAAAATAAAATGCGAAAAAATAGTAAGAATAACCGAGAAAAAAAATTGGTAGACAAGCAAACAAACACACGGGAGGAAGGAAATTGCTCCACTTTTTTTCTGTAATTTTTTCTCTCTCCCTTTTCTACGATTTCTTTTTACCAAGTCGTCCTCTACTTGATACAACTTTTCTCAGGAGAGATGAAATATCAAAACTAAATGCGTCTCTTATTCCTCTCACTACTACTCTTTCTTCAATTTGTTGTAGTAAACACGGCTCATTCTCCTACATTGCATTGCGCAAGCAAAATCCTGATCGTCATCATCAAGCAAGTTGCTGTGCATTTTGGACTGCTAGAGAGAGTGTGTGCGTAGTTCAGAATATAGTTGGAAATATGTAACAATGATAACATATTCAACTCAAGTAGCGAAACTTGTGGAAAATGTGTGCTTGTGTTATTATTTTGGCTAGTTATTAATTATCATAAAATATTCCTACTACACGGAAAGACAGACAGACAAACAAAGTTGTACCGATAAAAAAATATACATTTTTTTGGTATCAATGCATATTTTCTGTTAATAAATAACCCTAGTGCTCGTTTTTTCTGTCTTTTTTCATGTCTTCCAAAAATAGCTTACTTTTATTATTTTATTTTCTCGCGCTATTCCCTTTTTTCTCGTTTCTGCGTCTACTACGTGGCCGTGGTAGGTATTTACATTTATTTCGTAAGAAGAAAAAGAAGAGGCAGAAAAGAAAAGAGAAAACTTTTTATCTTTCGTCTTTTTTCCGTTATCTCTCCTTTTTTGTGGAAATAAACAAGTGAGTAGAAGATGAGTCAGTAAAATAATATGCACTTATTATTACTGTTACTATTATTATTGTTCTAGATCTTTTTTTTCTCCTTGCAAAATAGGCATCTTCGAATTTCGTTTAGTCTTGGTGGCTGCTCTGGTTCCATTATTGCGAGATTTGTGATGCTGCTGTATGTATATTGCTGACGTTGAAAGGGAAAAGTTTGAGAATCGATTGAATATGTAGTTGGAGAAAAACGTCGCTTTGTATTATAGTTTGGTATGGCGAGGTTGATGCTCAATCTAGAACACATCACTCACACAGCCCAAAGCTACAGACAACCGGATGAATGATGGGAAGAAAGCGACTATGATAATTAGACTTGACTTTAATTCATTAACTTTTTTTATTTTTCTGTTCATTATTATTCCGCTTTTGTGGCGTTATTTTTTTAAACGGAAAAATAAAGTTTTGGTTATAATTTTAGAAACCAGGTTGTGATAGACACGGCCTCGGGCGTGACTCACAAGTCGTAGGGTATAATTGTAAACAAATAATTAATGGACTGTTCCACTCGGATCCGTTCAGCTACTCACGCATTTATTTTTTTTCAAGGCACATGTAATGAAACAAGTAGCGGAATAACTTTTTTGACAAAATTGCTGCTGGGGCTTTTCATTTAGGTAAGCTTTGGTAACTTTTTTTTGGATTTTAGCATTTCATAAATTAACCAAGGTAGCATTTTATTTCTTTTACTTTGACTTAGAAAGGAAGCTAATAACGAAACTTTTAATAATCGTTGTATTTATAATATTAGAATGGGATAGGAATAAGCAAAAGTTTCAACGACTTTAGCAAGAAAATAAAGTTCTCAACCGTCAGTACAACCCTTGTCAGTATTGATTACCTATTCATCATAAAAATTGGCCTGAATCTAGGCAGATATTTGCATAATAACTCTTTTCAACTTCGTTAAAGTTAAATCTCCACTGACACTACTTGGAATTTAGCAAAAAGAAAGCACAAAATTAGAATCTTACATAAAATAATATTATTATCCTGTTCAAAAACCTAGGACAGACATGTTCTGAACTTTTCCCTAAATAACCTACCATTTCCTGCGTTTAAAAAACAAAATCTAAAATGAATGCCATGAATAGCATCCCTAGACAAAAAATTATCAGACCTACTTTTTAAACATTGAATGAGCCGTTCAAGATCAAAAATAGAATCACATAACATTTATTATTTTATCTTTCTCCTCTTTCTCTCTCACTTACATCACGTTATTTTCGTCTGCTCACGAAAGGAAACGAAAAAAAGTCTGACACGATTTCTTTCCTCTCTCCTTTCTCCTACATTACAATCAAAGTTTATTTAATACATTTTTTTCTGTCCCGTCCCTCTGAATTATGAATGGAAACACCACTACTACTACTACCCGTAAAAAGTGAAATGTAAAATTTTCTAGATCAAAAAAGTCAGCCAGTAAAGATCATTTCCCAGAAGTATTATCCTTGCTTGCTCGACAAGCAGCAGCAGCAGCAACCTCCGTTCACTCATCCAGTGTAACCGGCACCCACCCATCAACGTTACCACCAACTGTTCAATGACTCCCGTTCATAATATATACCATTTTAGTAGACGCTCTTCTTCTTACTTTATCAAAGCTAACGTTATTTACGATATACATAAATAATGCATTTTATTTTTATTATCATTACTAAAGTGCATTGAAATCGTACTGGTAGGAGAAGAAAATAAGCGTGGAGGCTTCTCCTTGTACTTTGTAAAACGTGGCGCGCACACACACACACAGAAAGAGAAAGCGTCAGAACGCTTCACATCATTATCCGAGCACACACCCGCAAAATAACGATAATATAAAACAATGGCTATATCATTTATAATAAACATCAAAAAGAGGGCTGCAAAGCTGTGTTAACCGTTGAAATCAAGATAGTGTAATAAATAATATAAGATTCCTTTTCCATACTCTGGGAGTTGAAAGGTAAAATTTGCAAAAATAACGTGAGGTCGCAATGCTTTTATGGATCATATATTTTCATGAGTTTGACCGTTACCCTTTGACATTTCCCAGCTTGTAGAAATTGCTTCTATTGATAAAAGGTACGCCAAGCGGAGGGTGAAGTAAAGTCATTTATTTTGATACGAAAATACAGAAAGGATAGTTATTATAGGGGTCATTTTTGGGACCAGATTTCAAAAAAAATGTTGAATTTTCAATTTACCGAACCCAGTCATTTGACCATTCTGGCCATTATCACAAAAGTATGAATGTACTTACAAGCTAAAAAAACTTGCAACTTGACAAATCACATACCTATTTTACACCACAGTGCAGTGACCAAGTAGTTATGTAATGGCTCTTATTGAAAAACATGTCCTGTATTACTTATTGTTTGCATCAGTTGACCTCGTATTTATGACGCACAAAATAAGCATTCCTAAACGTGTAAGTTCCACTTGTACAAAATTAAAATTGAACCATCAGCAAATTAAATAATTCAGCAATGAATAAAAGAATTTGTCGTATTCTTCCTACGTAGGATTTGAAGAAAATTAAACCCTAATTCCTAAAAAAAATTAAGTAGGTATTACTGTCTATTAAATACTACGCGGGAAAAAATCAGGACTATTTTTTTCATGTCGGCGGCACTACAAAAAAATTATAACTGCCAAGTTTGAAAAGCTACTTTGAAAAACGTGTAGGCATAATTTACGTGGGATTTTTCCTGCGTAGGATTTGATGGACATTAATACCTACTTCAACATCTCAAACAGAGAGTAGGTTTTAATGTCCATCAAATCTTACTTACCCAGGAAGAATGCCAGGTACTTTCTGGCTCGATGTGTTTTCAAAGTAGCGCTATTCCTAAAAGAGCAGGTTCCCCCGCACAAAAATAGACCATCTGTGAATAAAAAATATCTATGTCATAAAATAAAGAATATTTCGGCGTGATTCATTGAAAATGTTGAAGCAGGCATGTACATTAACTCCTACGCGGGAAAAAATCAGGAAAATTTTTGTCCACATCACGAGCACTTCAAATAACTACAACTGCCACTGTATAAAGCTACTTTGAAGCTACATGTAGGCAGAATCTACCTAGCACTGTTCCTGGGACAATAATGCTAGGTTCGATGGACACTGAAGCCCACTCTATAAAATGTTGAAATACGCACCAATGTCTATCAAATCCTACGCAGAAAAGATTCCACGTAAATTCTGTTTACACGTTTCTTCAAATGAGCTTTTCTAAGGTGGCAGTTATAACCTTTTGTAGTGCCGCCGACAGAGACAAAATTATTCCTGACTCATTTCCCTCGCAGGATTTAATGTACATTAATACCTACTTAAAAGTTTTAGGAAGTAGGCATTAATCCATCCATCGAATCCTACGCGGGAAAAAATCCCACGTAAATTATGCCTACGTGGTAATTGAAAAAATCGTTTAGCTGACATTTTTAATTTGCTTATGGACCAATTCGGTGCAGGGAGGAACTTGCTCTTTTAGGAGTGGTTATTTTGTACGACATTAATAATTCAACGACATTCATAGGCGTTGGTGTATGCTACACATTGTTATATGGCATTTATAGATAAAACATTGTTTTGAATTAGGGTCAAAAAAGGATCCTTACAATAACTCCTCTTTTGAAACGGTCGTTTCGCGCTATTAGATTGGCCCGAAGCTTTCAAAGTTTTGTTTTATTCACTTCATAGCGTTTGTGAATAATCTTAATAAATTGTTTAGTTCAATTAAGAAACCCACTCCAAATATAGTTTGAAGCTTACCGTCTCTTTGTGATGTTTGAGTTGGATATTTTTGTTACATATAATCAAATAAAAATCAGAAAAGTTGCAATAACATACTCAGAAAGTACTTGGAAATATTTTTGTTCATAATAACTCAATTTTTATATTAAACCATCTTCTCATAATATGCTCAGCTCATTAAAATCTAACAATAACTACATACTACAAACAATACTAAAATTCAGTACATAATACAAAATATTATAAATAGTCAAGTAGTTAGTTTCCTTCTCATTTCTATAATAAAAATATGTGTATTTTATTTAGCCACCGATTTGTTATAAATTGATTCAGTCTGTAAAAAATTGTACACTTCTTTACGAGCAACATTGGAATTTTCCTTTTTCCCATTTGATTACATGTATAAAAAATATCCAGCTCATACATACATCCCAAAAAAAATCTTTCCCAAACTTCACCATAAATAAATTCACACATTTCCCCAACAAACTCCAATTTTCACCACGGATCCTATTTTCCCACCAAGGAAAAAAGCCATTTTTTTGTCTTTTGCACACATACTCACAAAATATTATATGGTGCACCATCATCGATTTGTTTCCATGATCATTTTCTTTTCAACTGTTTTCCTCTTTTCTCGAGATTTTTTTTTCAGCTCTTATTTTTCTCATCATGACTCTTTGGTACCATCTTGCTACCTACAAGTAGTGTTGTAACGAAAATATATTCAAGTCATGATCACATTTTCTTTTAAAACCAACTCATAGTATTATAAGATTAAGATGCATGTATGCAGGTACATATATATCTTTAGGTATATAAAATGAGTGTATGCAGTACCATCAGTGACCAACCAACATCAGTATTTTTTATTTGTTCCGTTATGAGAGTCGACTTCTGCTGCTGCCATTGTTACAAGTTACTTTTCCTTTTCTTGGAATGAACTCTCGGATAAAAGATGTTCCAAATAGCTGTTATTTACGGCAAGTAGTAGTGATAGTGGTAGTGTAACTACTGGTAGAGCTGGTCAAAAAGTTGCCATTTCATTAGGTATATATATTTTTTTTTCTTTGTTTGGATCGCCATTGTTGTCAAACAAACTTATTTTTGTGTAGTATTAACTTCAGTGGAGAAAGAAACGCTTGATTTTGCACGATAACCTAGTTTGGATTACTTGACAAGGCTAAACTGTGATATTATTATTTACGGGCAGGGATATATTATTGTAAAGTTGTGTAGGTATGTGTGTGTGTGTGTATGTGTGGTTATAGAACACACGTTCCTTTCAACTTTTGAACTTGTAATTATTTTCTTTGGTAAATAAATAAATTTACCCACAGTTACCCAAGCGGATCAATATCCAGAGTCATGATACTTTATTAGTTTTTAAGGAGGACAATAGCTTTGTTGAGGGATGTGGTAGGGAAAGCAGAGAAACACACAATATTCTTAAGCGCTACTTTTGTTGTGGTTACGTGCATGTGGTGTGTGGTGATGAGAATGACAGTTATTATTATATTTGTCTACCATGTTGACAGTCAACCTACGCGCACATATGGAGAATGTGCTCTTTTCAATTTCGTTTGAAGTCTTTTCAAAGAGAAAGATTTCCAGATGAGAAGAGAATCAACATGATGAAGGTGTACTGCACCAGCAGTAGCAGCAAGCTTATTTGTGTTCCAATCTTCTACATGATGGTTCCTAGTTAATAATCCACTTGTAAACAATACTAATACCTAAATTACAATATACAATCCGTAATCCAACACACAACAAAGTAGCGACCCCAATTTGCTAACTAATTTTTACAAATTTGAAAACATCAAAACAACCTTTTCCCTCTCCAGACTAGACTATTAATACTCAACAATTTGTTAAAGTAAACAGTAAAAAATATGTTGTCCATTTGCAAAACATTTATTTTTCTTTGCTCCGTCCAACACATTTTTCTAAACATTTCTACCAGCAAACAAAATCACAGGCTTGTTACACTTTTTTATTATTATTATTTATTACCACTGGTAGGCTACCAGTTTAAACAAAGCATAACACGTGTATTGTTGGAATTCTCGACTACATAAAAAATAAATGGTTTAAAAAAACCTTATTGTCATTACAACCATTCACATTCACTCCAATAGCACCAAGAGTTTTTTTTATAATAGAGCATACCCGAGTAAGTAGACATAAGTATAAAATATGCCCTTTGATTTGTAAAGAAAGGAAGAAAAAAAGACATTAAGTAAATAGGTTTGTTTGTCGGAACATTATTATTATTATCTTGTTTTTTCATCCTTCCATAATAATGTTTTATTTTCTATTGGATTCCCCATCAGACCGGCTTTACAATTCCACTGCTACGGAGCTCCTCCTGCTGCTTGTTGATATGCTTTGCAAAAAATAAGAGGGATTTTAATATCCAGGGATTCTTTTTTTCTTCTTGCTAAAAAGATGAGTTTTTTTTTCATTCCCTCTGATTTGATTTGATGCTACTGCTGCTGCTACGCTGCCTCTCCTAATCTAATGCCACTTTTACATTGATCCTTTTGCATTTTCCCTTACCCGAATTGTTAGATATAATCCTTGAATTGAATTCAAAACAGCATACCACACGTTATCCTGTCCAGTATTTCGAGCATTTGCTCTTCTTATACCAGGAAAATATAAAATGTTTGCGTAAAAGAAGAATAATACCTATATAAAAAAACTTGCCACACGTTTACGTACACACTACATACATGTGTATATGCCTATCATCAGCAAAAATTACATTTATCTTTTTTGTGCTATAATGTTATAATGGACATCGTTGAAAATAATCAAGTTGATGGTGCTTTTGGTATTATGTTGTATTAGGTTGGTTGGTATGATAGAAGTAGTAAGTAGTTGGCTAGTCTCAGCGTCATTTCTATCAAAAAATACACAAAACCCTATCATGGTATACTATTTTTCGCGGATCATTTTGTATAGAGATTACATTGTTTCATGTTTACCCAAAAAAAGGATCCGGGTGAATGGAAAGTGAATATGTATAATAATAATAACCACGATGAGGAGAAGGAGGATAATGATAGGTATCAAATAGGTATCAAAACTGAAAATCCGCTTACTGTGACAACTCTCCAGAATTAAGTAGCTCAATAGCAAAATAATAATAATAAGCTGAATGGATTTAATATCCGAAACATTTTTAATGGTTTTCGCCATTACCCGATGTTAGCAATGATGATGATTGTCCATTTCCACGCCTATTCTTTTATCATGGTTATACATATATTGTATAAATTGCTTTCTAAAATATGCTCAACAAGCTGCTCTCCTGTTGCTCTGTTTTTGCATGTCATATTGTAGCACATTTGTTTTCTACAGTTAACAAACCTAATAAAAAATGCCACTATCAGTTTAGGGAAAACGGGGAAATAGGATACACGCGAAAAATGAAAGTTGCATTGTTTTTTAAAACTTTTCATGTTAAATAAAGTACTATTTTTTCACCCCCTTCCGTACTTTTTTTCTCCTTGTAACAAAGTATATAGTAGCATTATGAGAAAAAGAAGGCATAAAAAGATGCTTAAATAAGTAACAAGACAACCTATAAAAAAGTTGGGATGAGGAGGACGCGCTAAAGTGAAAATGGGGAAGTGAAAAAAAGTTGGCAATTTATATGACGTGTCATGCTAGTCATCATCATCAGCAGCAGCAGCAGCAGCATCAGTAGCAGTCAGCAGTATTATCACCGTCATGTTTAGCATTCATGTTTTACCACAGTACCAACAAAACTATCCATTTACCTTCCACAAAACAAGTTTTTTATTTTCTCATGTAAAAAGAGTAAACAAAAAAATACAGACAACAAATTGGAATTAAATACGTACTATTCTACTCGCCATGTAGCAATAATAATAATAATAATGATCTACTTCTCAACTTCATCTAGCTACGCTAAAAAGCATGGTATTTTTTTGTTTAACAAACCTAATATGCATTTCTATTTGTTGAAGACTACCATATATCTACTTTAATTTGTTGCCGAGCACGCTCAACTCACTTCATCATCAACTTTCTCATCATTCTCATTATTTCCTATTTACCTAGATGGTTTTTAAAAAACAAAAGCAGCACAACTCTGCTAGTGATGGTGATGAGGATGCTGATGATTGTGGGAAAAGTAATAAGAAAAAAGAAATTCACCAAGGAAATTTCTTCGTTCTTTTTTCTCAAGGAAGCAAAAAGAAAAAAGCCTTTTTTCCTACCTTCCAGCTATTAAACTGAAACCATCATCCCAGCTGCTTGCTGTACTATATTCTTCCGCTACTGTTGTTCATGTTCGGCAGGCTAAAGTTATAAACTGTCTTTATTGTTTTGTCTTGACTAGAAATGGGAAAGAGTTGGATTTTTTTTTCTCTGGTCGTTGTTGACATGTGATAGTCATACGCAAAAAAAGTACGACAACGCGAGAAGGATGATGATGATGGTTATGTTATCATTATTCCTATTTTCATTATGATTACCATTACCTCATGTACGCACATCCCCGTATCCTTTTCTTATCCGAGTGTTATTAACATCGACTAGATTCTATTCACTTTCTCTCTCCTCATCTCTCTCTCTCTCGCTGTCATCGTCTACTCTTTCTACCTCCAGAATTACTTTTCAGTCAACCGTGCACAATGAAACGGAATGTTGTAGTGCTACAAGTAAACGCTATTACTACTACTGGCATATTTGACATTGCCTCATTTTCATAGACGTACAAGCAAGCACATTGGTATACATAGAAACCATATACGAGATTACGCAAATTCGAAAGCATGTTTGTTGTTGATACTTGACGGGATACATGCTATACAGCACGTGAGAGACCCGAGAAGATTATACTTTTGAATTTGAATGTAAACCAGAGAGAGAGAGAGAGAGAGAGAGCAACGAATGCGCGGAAAAACAGGCTGAGATAGAACACGCTAGATGAAATGAAAAATTATATGGAAACAACTTACTTTCCATGCAAAGTAAAGCATTATTATTGTCATTTTCATTATTATTACCATCATCATCAAAGTTGTTCTTCTTCTGATTCCGTATACCCCACTACTTTACGTTTTTCCCTCTTCAATAACCGTAATAGTAATAAAATCACGCGTCCTCCTTTTATTATCAACCCCAGAGATTTTTGTCTTTTTTTTGCTATGATGCCCTCGGTTCTCATTCGTAATACTGCAACTACTTGACACACACACGCACACACAAACACACACACATGTTTTCATAAAATAAAAGATTTTTGTGCAAGGATGAAAATAAATGTGTAATACGTATATAATGAAAGTAGTCAAGTAGGGAAAAAAGTTTTTCTGGGAAGAAAAGAAATTTGTCCCAGGTATTATAACGCTGCGTTCAACTACTTGAATAGACAAATCAAGGGGAGTAGATGCGCGTAAAGTGTAAGAAAGATAGAGGGAGAAGAAGAGTCTCTTGTCTGTCTACACATGTTTTCCACCTGACTTGTACATTTTCCCAGGAGATCCGCCAACAAGAGAGTGAGTGCAGTGTAGTAGCAGTAATAATAAGTAGCAAGTCAACCACGAAATGTCATTTTTTCATGAAAATGATTTTTTTCGCTCTCTGCCTTTCTCTCCCCCTCTCTCTCTCTCTCACTACTCCTCTCATTCTTCCGCTTTCACTTAACAACAACATAAGTGTGTGATGTGTGTAAAAGAGAGATAGATGGAGGGAAAAGAGGAAGGAGGGAAATAAGAGACAATATTTCTGGTTCATTATTTTTCCCTCTAAGCCATTCAGGCATGATACATGCTTGAATTCCGTATTGAGAGAATAAGAAGAAAAAAAATCTTTCATTCTGTCAGAAAATACTTTGCTTTCATTCAATTTTTTTGCTGATCACCATTATCATCATTTTGACTTGACATGATTTTTTTCTATTTTGTTTTTTTACCTCTACAGGTATGGTACTATCTGCTAATATCTTTAGTGATGATGGGACCTCTGTGTTATTTCATGATTCGATTTCGATGTTGGCTGTGCAAAGGACATCCCACTTTGGGCAATTACTACTCGCTTGGCGCCTGCGTTTGGTTTGTGTATGGTGCTCTGATGAAACAAGGGTCTGTTTTGAAACCAATGGCAGGTAAACCTTTCTTTTAAAAATAGACTAAAAAGTAAAATAAATCTTATTTGTTTTACAATTTCTCTTTAAACTTCCGGTTCATCATGATGTTTCTTTGAAGAAAAAGAGAAAAAAAGGATTTTTAATCAACAAGACAATTTTCTCCTTGTTCGTATGAAAATGAGAAAAAAAGTGGAGAAAGCATATACCTAAGTAACGGGATGAGAGTGAGTGAGCGAAGGGCAGAAAACAGAAACTTTTTTAATTTTCTCCCTTTATTTCACCATCCATCCATCTTATACATTTATCTTTTTTTCACTACCCTCCTCTCGTTTTCTTCACTTTATTTAGACTTTAATCCCAAAGTCGTCTGTTTGCTTGGTACTGACGTCAATGTACCCAAAATCTTTATTTTTTTCTGTTTGCTATGTCATCAGACACACAACTATTTATAGTAACTCGCTCTGATTTTGACAGTCTTTTCGGTTAGCTCACGCGCGCTCTCTCTCAACAAATACAATTTCATATACTTTTTTCTACTTGCCCTCCGCTCTTTAATACTTGCCAGATTCTACGCGAATCCTGTTTGCAACTTGGTGGATATTTGTGACCATTCTTACTGCTTTCTATACCGCCAACTTGACTGCTTACCTGACATTGTCTAAGGTTCCCATACCTTACGACAGACTGGATAAGATTGGATACCGGGATAAGTGGATTGCTCGACGAGGGGATACTATTGAGGCCGTTGTTAAAGCAGGACCCACACCAAACACAACCAATTACTCTTATGCGATTGTACGCTCTCTAGCATATATATATATATATTACCTTTCTCCCGAAATACATATTTATATTCTTTAAAAGTCGATTAAGAAAATCATTTTTTCTTGCTAATAAATTGAGTTCAACATTAATTTCCGTTTTATTCTTCAAAAAAACAGAATGAACAACAGTGGAAGGACTTCAAAAGGGTACGCTACAACTATCAAAAGTATGGACTATTTCTCAGCGACTACAAAGACATCATTGAGAAAGTTCGAAGAAACAGTAAGTTTTGCAGTATAATATTTCGTAGTAGTAGCAGTAATACACCTAAAGCATTTTCCATTATAGTAATAATACACCCACCATTCATTCTAATGCTTGAACTATCAGCACTGTTAAAAAATACTTTCCACTTTACTCAAAAATAAATATATTCTGTTCGTCTTTCTCTTTCTTCTTCTTCGTCTCTCCACCACCATTTATATTTCTGTCTTTGTCACTTTCCCAGAGTATCTGCTGATTGATGAGCAAAGTCGAGTGGAACGTATTGTCTACCGGGACTTTAGATGGCAGTCAAAGAAGAACACGCCACTTCACAAGCGGTGTGCTTTCATCATGTCAAAACAACCGGTACTTCGCATACCTTATGGAATGGCGTTTCCCAAAGGCTCACCTTACAAGCCACTATTTGACCCAGTGTAAGCAAGAAACAGACATAAAAATTGGGCAAGAAAAAAATGTATATAAAATGCTTTCACGACAGGATAATAAATTCTGTTAGCGATGGTAAGTGAAAGGGGTAAAAAAATGTATTATGTACGAAGAAGGACAAGTGGTGAAGACAACGGCGACGACAGCGACAACAACAAATGCGAAATAAAATATATATATTTTTTATGCGTATAAGCCACTACTCCATTTTGCAATGTTATCCTTTCTGCATTTTCTCTGTGTAACAAAAGTAGCTATTTTGTGTTGTTGTTATTGTTGCTGCTGCTGTGTACTATAGCAAACGTCAACAAGACAAAGGAAAAAAGGACGATCAAAATGAATTTTGAGTGGGAGAGCGTGCACAAGAAGTGTACAGGTTACACTTGTCTTTCCACCTTTTCTGCTCTCTTCCTATTTACTGTTTGCTCCTTATCTCATCTCATCTTGTCTTGTATTTTTTTTCTCTCTTTCACTCTGCGTCTCCCAACCACAGACTGAACAAATTGACAAAGGCGGGTCTGTTTGACTACTGGAAAACGAAAGATTTGCCGTCAAAGGATCCCTGTAATGCCGACTCTGATTTCCGTGAACGTCAGCTAAGAAACGGAGACTTGATGACCACATACTGTCTCTGTGCCACTGGATACTTGTTGGCATTCATCACTTTCATCTGCGAGTGTGCTCACAAATACATTTTCAACAAAAAGAGTAAGTTGTGTGCCATGTTCCAAATATATTTATGTACGCCTAAAAAAATGGTTCAACTAAAATGGTTTCTCTGAAAGGAATACAAAGACAGGATGAATGATAATAATAATAATATCACGTAATAATATACCAGCAATAGGAAAACTTGCAACAAAAAACATTTCAGGGGAAAAGAGTATAAAAAAGTTTTATCATTTTTTTCGTGAAAAAAGCAAATGATGACGATGCCGATGGTCATGGAAGAGAGATAGATTTTGGTGAGGAAGTCGTAGAGAGGTGATGATGATTTAGTGTGTCTACGTAGTAGGAAATTTGTCATGACTAATCTGCCATTGTTACCATGCATGTTGTATGGAGCAGTAGTAGTAGTAGTAGTAGTAGTGGTGGTGGTGGGGGAGGTAGAAGATAGCATTATTACAAGTTGGAGAAAGATGAGCAGAAAGAGAGAGAGAGAGATGGAAAATAGAGTTGTTCCAAGTTTTCTTCTAATGGCAGTTTTTTCCCATAATTTATTTTACACGCACCACCACTGTCCTCATTACAAACCATAAAATAGTAAAAAAAAATAAAAGTTTTTTCTATTCTCTTGTTGGTAGAATGATGATGTATTCGCGATATTTGGGCAAATGGCATGGAATAAATAATCCGCTGAAAAAAAGTTTTCAGAAACGTATCCTTGTCTTCTTTTCACCATGTTAGGTTTACTAAAATAGGAAAATAAAATAATAATCTGCTATTTCTAGACTTGAAACTTTTTTTTCTGCAGTCTCTTATAGGTAATGATAGTAATGATGATGATGATAATATTCTATATTATATTTTTTTGTCCGCCTGTTTTATAGTGAGCAACCAGCTGGTACCTGCTGAGAAGCCGCTTGGATTCTATAAAGGTAATTTAAGCGTCCCGCCTGGTGCGGCACCTGGATTCTTTGATACGGACAAGTTCCTTCAGAATATCAATGGAAGGGACTATGTCGTTATGAAAACGCCGGATGGAAGAACAAAACTTGTTCCGAAAAACAGCGGTTTACAAGCTCTTCAACCTGTTTACAATCCACCGCCACCCATCACTTATTCCTACATGACTTAAACATGGACTGGAGAACGACGGCAGAGAAAAAAAGTATATTATCTTTTAAAAAACAATCACCAGTATAATAATATATTATTATACTATACAACATAATAAAAGGTTAAGATCAAATTAAAAACCAAAAGTAATCATATCACAATAATAGTAATAATAATAACATGCACATATCATTATTAGCATAACATACAAAAATAAATACAAAAAAATAATCGATACAATTTAAGAAATTGCGTAGTACCTATGTCAAATAAATTGACGCGCTAGACAAAAAAACATGTGAATAATTTAGACTGGCTATCAGTAATTCACTTTGTCATCATCCATCATCATTTGCTTTCTTATATGATCGAGAGTAGCTTTAATACTTGTTTTTTTTGTATTTTACCTTAAAATAATATACTACGAAAAATAACTTGATTATTTTACCGTTCTAACATAAATTATGAAGCTTCACTTATACAAATCAATCTTCTTCTGATCACCTTTATCATCTGTTTTCGTACTAAAATATATGCTTTTATTACTGTACATCTTCTTGCAAAAAAAATATAATTTTCTTGTCATGCATCCTGCTTTATTCTGGTGTGGTGGTACTGGTACTGGAACGCTAACGACAAGCAACAACAACAACAACGTCAAGTGAAACTAGCACTTCACAATCGCCTTTGTAAATCTCATTATTCACTGTGAATGAAACACGAGCAGAGAAGAATCTCTTGATATAAATCTATCCCAGAGCAATTCGACGACAACGGCAGAATAACCAACTCCTGTTTCTTTATGTGCTTTATTATTATGGAATTACACAAGTCTTTCCACTTGTCTCCTTACACATACATACACAGACAGAGAGAGAGAGAGAGAGTTGCCGATGCACATAATATTATTCGCCAACTTGATTATTACAGTTGTTTTATTATTATTGTTATTATTAAGTAGAAGCTGACTACGTACATTCTATAGCATACTGCAAGCATTTTAATGCTTATGCAGAAAACCCAGAAAATGAATGCAAAGAGGAGAAAGTTTTTTTCCTGTGAAGTGTCACCAATCTTCCTTCTCGCTATCTTTCTGTCCCAGTAGTTGTTGTTGTAGTAGTAGTAGTTGAGCACAACAAACAGCAGCAAACCTAGCACCAAAAAAGTTGTTGTTTCCGCTACTTAAGTTTTCTCCTTCTAAAAATGTCCTGTTTTCTTCATGTTCTTCTTCTTCTACTTTTTCCCATCCACATCCTCGCATGTGTGTTCATGCATAAAAAAGAGTGCACTTCTTGTTCTCCTCCTTCTTCCACTTTCACTTCACGGCTTTGCTTCTCATCTACCTACTCCATCCTTCTTTTTGCCCCTTCACCAAATAAATCCAATCCTTACTCTGTCTCCACCACTTCTACTGCCGCACCACTCGACTTGCTTAACATTTTACCTACCTGTCTACAAAAAGCAGCAACACACAAACAAAAAAAGGAACAAGTTTCGCAGAAAAAGAGTATTTTTAGCCATAAGTTAAATACATATGGTGTATGTTAGGGAACACAGAATGTAGTTGTAGCAGCAGCAAGATGGCATATCATCATCATCATCATCATGTAGCAGAGAAAAGAAAAGAAGAAGAAATACGAGAGTAAGATTTCCGTGAAACAAGTTGTGTGCTTTTTCGCTGGACGAAAATGAAAGAGGACACGTTCTCATGTTCCCGCTGTGGCTGGCTGCCACCGGTTTGTCCAGCATCATTAGAAGATACGCACATATTGTCCAGAGAGCGTGTTCCTAGAAGAATAGGAAAATATTTTCTTTTTACAAGAATGTGTCTGGGAACGAGAAAGTGCCCAAATAATAATCACACTGTTTCTTTCCTCTATGTATGTATTACGTAGGTATACATTACCGCTGGTGTTATTGCTGTTCGTGCTTTTGTTGTTTTTGTTGCATATTAAAACTATTTTTGTTTTTACTTTGCCTCTTCGTCTTCCTCTCCTCTCTCCTTCTTTCTCTCTCTCTACATTATCTCTTATCATTATTATCAGTTTGGACGTACGTGTTTAGTGGTACGTGGCTAGGAAAAGTTACAGAGAAGGAAAAGTGGAAAATCATATTATTACTTATTATTATTAAGTTGACTCCTTTCTCTGCAGCGAACAAGGAATAAAAAGTTCCTTGTGACCTGCCACATGCACACATATCATCATCCTTCTTCACACAAAAGTAGAAAGAGAGAAACGGCACAAAAAGTATTATGGAATGAGCTAAAAGGGATTTTATTCTCCTTTTCCCTTCCGCTGCTTCTCCTTCCAACAACAACAACACCACCACCACCTTCTCCTTCTTACTGTTATGCTAAAATGTAAAATGCCTTTTTTCCTTATGCTGCCCTGTCTTCATTTCTCATCTTGTCGAACAGTAAGAATGAGGAAAAAGTTGTAGTTTTTGCTGCTCTTCTGTTAAACAACAAAGCTGAAAAGTGTGGAGAGGGAGAGGATGAGAAAGAGCGGTCCAAAGTTTCAACCGAGCATATCTAATAGGCAGACATATGAGTAGTAGTGGTGCTATCTTGGCTGGCTAGCTGAAGGAAGCTCATCTTTAGTGTCACCTCCTTCTTCCTCCATGACGACGACTACCACTACCACCAGCAGCAGCAGCATCATCACAACAACACCACCCTTCTATATATGTTCAGAAGAAAATGAAACCACTGTGAGAAAAGCGGCAACTGAAATTATGATCAACAACATCATGACCATGACGACGACGACGAGGAAGAGGAGGAGGAAGATGACGATGTCAGAGGAAAAGTAAATACCTTTTCCGTGCTGCAGACAACACTCTGCAAGACACTCATATACACGTGCTTTCTTAATTACTTATGTTGTTAGCCTTGCTTGCTCTTTTATCTATTTTCTTTCACTTCACAAAATTATTATTATTATTATTGCGTTGATTCTATTATAAAAGCGAATCCTGCTATTTATTTATGCAAAATGGGATGAGGGATAAAGAAAGAAGGACAGCTCTATAGTGGCAGGAGAGTACAATGAAGCGCGTTTGAATAGAGCATCATCAGTTGCGTGCGACATGAAAATACCCAGTTGTTTGAAGGTGGAAGAGAAGCAGAAAAAGAAGAAGAAGCATATAGAACGATCATAAATAATAGAAGCGGCAGCTCATTTCCAAAATTAATTATTCAGAGGAAAATGACTGGGATGATGAGCAAGTTTGGCTGGTAAGCAGAAAGGGAAAAGAGCAAAAAGTCACAAGTGCAAGGTCTTTTGTTCTAATCATTATTATTATTACACAAGCGTAGCAGAGAGAAAGAGAGATACTTGACGGTGTATTTTCAGTTTGGAGAATGTATTCGAGCACAAGTACTAACTAGATAAGGCCTTTGTTTCTACCTGTACCTGTAGCATTCAATCAAAGAATGAGTTGGTAGGTAGTTATTTTTTTAAATTCTGCTTTTCACTGATCCTCGTATCCTTGTCGATGCATTGTTTTCTTGTGATGCGGATGATGATGAAGATTAATTACTAAAAGGCTAATAGTGAGTATTTACCTTAGTGATGCAAGTGTACCTGTTGTATTGACCCCTGTTGATATAAATCATTAATTATTGAACTTGTCGTCGCACCAATAAACTATTAATTACCTTTATGGATTGTACGTATGCACCTTACATTCTAGCTAATTAATTAATTAATCAAATAACAAATTAATTTCAAGAGATAATTAACATGGAAATTCAAACTACTTACATAAAAGCATAAAAAGCACTATTTTGAAGTATCTAATAAATTTATGTATGAATTTTCCTACTACTACTACTATTACTAACTTATTATTATTAAATAATTTACAATAAAAAAATTGAAATTGAGTTATGATTTTATGTAAATAATTTTAAACCATCTTATTTTTTAACGTAAGTAATGGGACTGTATCTAGCTAGCAGCAGTGCGCTTTTGTATAAACACCAAAAGTTTATATATAGCAATTGCGCACTTCTCTACATTGAGAAGGACTTTGAGTGCAATGAAATTTCTCGGCAAAGAGAGGATCTCTCCTCACGGCAAAAAAATAACTTGTATAGATAAAAGTATTTTTAAAATCAATGTGCTAGATTATAAAAAGGTAAACTGCAACAACATATATGAGCTTTAAATAAACATTTCAATCACATTTACCTAGCAGTACAACTGCTTATTATTTTAAGAGATGAAGTTAAACAAACGCACTATAAAAAAGTAAAAATAAAACGAGACGATGCTATAAATAATCAGTTATAATATAATATACACTTTACAAAATATATTAGCCAAAATCTGCATCTATGATTGCCAGTTATCGGGAAAATATTATTATTATTACTATTATTATTAAAATTATCATTATTATTATTATCATGAAATGTTATACAATTTAAAAAATGTAGCATATAAAGCATAACAAAAATAGTATGTCGCTAATGAGCATATGTGAATAAAATACATTTTATTTTAATGATGTGCGTGTTTCACAAAAAAATAACATGGAAGCTGCTGCCATTTGATTCTTTTCCTCTGATGAAGACCATATTATTATTATGAGCACATAACAGAAAAAATGTGAATAGGGTTATAATAAATATACTAAATGAAATTAGTAATGCATCAATAAAATCTGATGATGACAGCATGTATCAAACTGGGAAGCAGTCAACCATGAAATTATGACAAGTACAAAATTATGTACGAGTTCATCATCATCATCACCATCACCACCACCATAAGCATTAAAGGTAAGCAAGGCATGTATTTATATACAAAATATTGCATGCATGATTTTGACTGGTTGTCGTCCTGAGTGGATTATTTAGCGTGTGCTGCAAGGAAAACAGAAAATATTTTTGTTAAATAAGGGAACCGTGATACTTTAAGAGATTATAAAGCTGATTTGAGTGGAGAGGTAGTGTGTGTGGTGGTGCTTGTTGTTGCTGGAAGATAGATTGGAGTAGTGTCATTGTCACCAAAACTAACATAATACTCGTCCATCACATCGCATCATCGAATGCTAATTTTCGTGCAGAGAACCCAAGGAATGTGCATGCGTGCTTGTGAAGCATATAATATAGAGCGTTTTTTGTACAACATTTTGCTTTTTTGCATGTAAGCCAGTAGGCGACAATAGAGTACATATAATGAAAATGAAATGAAAGTATTTTCCTACATTCTGAATGATGAGTTTTTTATTGTAGGTATGTGGATAAGCAAAGAGAAAATATTGCAAATCTAAGCAAAATGAAGTAACAAAGTTCAGCTGGGTTTGAATCTGTAACGTCAATAAAAAAAACATATTGGAAAAACATGATAAAAATTTTATAGGGTTTTCTTTGTGAGTAGAAATTGCCATTTTCCTATATTTTCGTTACCATGGGTCCTTTGAAGTTTGAATTAAAACGGGCCCTCATATCAGTATTATTTATAGTTATAACAATAAGTACGGGTTTTGTGAACCCTTTGAAAATTCAAGCACCTTCCAGAACTCAAACTACAAGTGCCCCTACTACAGGGCGTAACGATGGAGGTCTTAATTTACCCTATATACATTTGCTCAATGGAACCTCCGGGGAACTTGGTGGAGATCCTATTTACTACAACCCTCTGACGATTGGGGCAGCAACATTGTTTCAAAATGACACTGTGTACGTTGTGCCAGAAACTCGAAATGTGATATCATTTCAGTGCGAAGCTAGCTACCCAGTCTTTTGGAACTTGGCCCATTCCAAATTACATGCCAATGTTTACAACGCGCTGAGAGTGATCAGCACACGAAAATTTGACGACCCCTTTGACCCATCCACATTTACGTACGTCACCATCCTCACGATGAACGGACCAAATCCTAAGCTTACGGGAAACTATAGCTGTCAAAGTGCAGCCAGGCATGAGATTCAGAGTAGCGTGTTTCTCTTCTGGGAATGTGAGTTGATGGTTGATGCAGAGCGCACAAAACATTCCATTTTGAAAGATTCTCTTTGAGAAAGAAGAGGAATCTGCATTTCCATTTTGCTATCATGATGCGCATGATAATAAAAGTTGAAGAAATACGGTATTTATTTGCCCTTTACAGCGACATTTGGAAGTGTACTGGTCCTCTCGAAAGAAAATTTGACAGTTACAATAAATTCAGATACTGAGGATATTAACCTGCCATGTCACGTGACGGATCCTGACGCACATCCAACATTATTCAAGGTGGTGGAGGTAAATGTTATATGAATATTTTCTCTTCCAAATTTTCACATATGCTTGTTGAGTACCTTGTGTGCTTGGAACAATAGCACTTAAAATAGAATATTTAGTTTCAGTTACCAACTTTCACCACTTATTGGAAAAACTTTTATTATGCTTCCTCCAATTTTTTTTGCTTTCTGACAATTTTAACAAATAAGATGCAAAAAAGATAAACGGTGTAAATAAAATAACAGACGGAAAAGATAGCATTGTTCAAGTTTGGTGATAGCAGTCAATTCAAAAAGTATTACAAAATTTAGTACTATTTTTACTTTATTTCTTTCCTTTATTTCTTTTCTCAAAAATACAAATTGTAAAGTACGGAGAAGCGACCGAGTGAATCCAAGTTTGGTTTATTTTTATGCCAACAAACGTTCCAAAAACGTGTTCCACGAGCGTAGCGTAACGAACGTACAAAGATATTTTTCCAATGATTCCTTCCTTCTTTATCCTGCCATGTCTCTATTGGACTACATTTTCAAGAGAAACGTAAACCTCTGTCGTTTTAATAACTTTTTCTCTCTCCCTACTTTATTCACTTGAGAAAAAGTAGCAAACAAAAATCTCAAGGAAAACTTTCTCTCTTTTTTTGATTTCATCTTTCTAGTAAATATACTTTCTTTTTTGCATTGAGTAAATGCAAGAGGACTGTGGTGAAGCACGTCTGGTATATGTAGATAAAAAATTTTGTTTTCTTTGCTTTCGTTAGCATATTTTTTATAGACTCATCTTATCTTTAACGGCGTGTTTATTCGATTTGAATAAATTATAATATAATAACTTACACAAAATTTGAAGCATACGGTATCAACCATATAAAAGCTTGCTGATCGTATGATTACATTGGAAATAATATGCTTTTTTCCCATTCCAATTTTTTAATGCACGCATACAGTCGCCTGCACAATTACATCAACCGTGGATACAAAAAAATCAGCAGCTTGCTTTAAACGACTCCATCAGCTTCTCCCCAACGACAGGGTTTACACTTAAAAAATTGCCAAATCCCTTGGGAACCTATAAATGCTCACTAGATGAAAAAGACTACATAACCATTGAAGTGCTGCACAAAAAAGGTAGAGAGAGAGAGAAAATAAAATAAATAAAAATATCCGTCACCATATGTCTTGATCATGCAATCTTTCTTTTTTGCTGAAACTTCAATCATAAACGCCAACTTAATCTGCAAAGTGTTTGCTTTTTTAAAATTTCATGCACATCGTTAGATTCCAACCCATCCTCCAGCTCCGAGTCAAATTACACTTTTATCTACGACGAGGACAGTAAACAGGTTCGGTGCTGTGCCAAAAGTGGTGGAAAGAAGCCACCAAAGCTTTTCATGATGATTTGTGAACATCCAAGCACTTGTGGACTGAGAGAATTCCTAGTATCTAATGGGGTCTGTATTCTGCACCACAGTTGTGCTTTAAACATTTTTCTCTTTTTTGCTTAAAGGTGGTATATATTTCCGGCGATAGTAAATAAGAGCCTACCAATTTGAATTGCATTTGTAGAATACTTATTATCCCTGGAATCAAGGACGAAGACGAGCTAGTTGTTCCGTGCTTAGTTTGAAAGCTATGCATACAGGAGTTGTTCGGTGTGTGGGTGACGGAGGGTACAACGTGTACAAGGAGTTTATAGTTCCCGTTCGTATAGACATAACGCCTTGGAATCGAAAAAGGAACACAACTACATGTACGAGAAGATGTTTTTATATATATTCATAATTTAAAAGTAATGGCGAAATAATTATTATTTTTGTTGCTGGCGATGAAATTCAATATGTTGTTGTATTTTGCTGGAAGACAAGATTGAAATGATGATAACGTATGCTACACGAGTAGGTATGATGAATGCAATTTCATTTGCCTGTGTCCAATACAATTTTCCTCTTGAGATGGAATATTTTTAGTTGGTGGAGTATTTTCCTTTTGACGTTGTTTGTTGGGATATGATCCGTTTAGAGATTTTCCATTTGTGAATTTACTTACCCGTCTTCCGTAGATTTTCGCTGGGAGGAAATAGATCCTCAGGAGATGATTGCGGTGGGATTTCCATCAAGACATGGAGACATTTACGTGGATATGGTGGATACTGATGGAGGAATTGCTGGAAGCCCAAGAAAATTACAAACTGATCACACAATTTACTCTGAGCAGTCGATTCAACTGGGATGCCACATGAGTCGATATTACTTTGCAAGCGGAAACTACTGGATGGTCAGATGGAAAAATCAAACCATGACCCAACTTGACGGTAAAATATAAAACAAATAAGGTCTTGTTGTCTCTCCCGTCATGTTACACACTTGACTTAGCAAATCTTATTTGATTATCTTATTTTTTTACTTTTATTTTAAACGGTTATTATTTTGACTTTACTGACTTTACAGCGGATAGTGTGTCTAAAGGGACGCCACAATACCACAGTCAACTAGCGTACATGGGCATAGGAAACCGACACTCGAATATGATATCATTTGTGGCAAACTCTGAAATGGAGTCTGTGATATGCTTTGGTCCCGTCTGGAATTCGTCCATTTGGATTACCAAAATTCACTATCTTTACGTAAACGGTAAAATAAAAAAATCGAATTGTCAGTTTGCATTTCTTTTTAACAATTTGAAGAAAGCTACTGCAAAAGGGGAAGAAATTTTATACAATGAAAATAATAAATGCAGAGTCCTTGTCACCGTTTATGCTGAGTGGTGCCGTAAATGAAACCGTGCACTACACATGGTACGCCAATGAAACCGAAAAGATTTTGACTTGTTCCTCGAGTGGACTGCCAAGTCCTATGTTCCACTGGGAGAAAGATAATGAGGTACGTGTTACATATTATATGCACAATGTCAAATGTCAGTATGCCCCACAAAAAATGATGACAGTGGTTCTGGTAGGTTGGGTTCAGTTTTTTTTTCTTTTTAATTTTCTTAACAGACAATTACTGAGAGTTCACACAATTACCATATGTTCCAGCCAAATGTTACCAATTTAGTTAGCACTACTCCAGTAAATCACATCACAACTACCACCACTACTGAAGCTGCTCCTACAACTGATGGCTCTCTTTCAGACGGTGGTAGTGTCGGCGGCGATGATATTGAGGATAACCAGACGGATGACAATAATAATAACAATAAGAGAAACGAGCGGACAAAACCTATACCAAAACAGAGCCACAGCTCTTTGCGCATTAACCGCGTGTCCTACAGCACTCGTGGTGTGTTCCGCTGCGTCGCCACCAACTTTGCTGGAAGGGTTACCAAAGAATTTCATATTACGGTGCTGGGTGAGTAGTAGTTGTGGTTCAAAAATGAGTATTATTATTGTCGTGCTTTAATTTTATGAGCAAAAAGGCTCAAAAGCATTATTTGATAGGGAGAAAAAACGGCGTGATGTTGGTTTTTTTAAATATGTTATTTTTGTGTGTAGAGGCCAAGTCTTGGACAGCAACAATAGTTTTTGTGATTTCCTCTATTCTTACGGTCGTTCTTATGGGAGGAATTATCTACTTACTACGACGTCTTTACAAGGACCGTCAAGAAATTAACCAGTTGACATCAGTCAATTTCCAACCTGGTGGGGCAACTCGAAACAACACAAGAACAGGAGGAGGAGGTGCTGGTGGCGGTGGCATTAGCTTTGGAATTGGAGCATCGTCATCTTCAGCAATGTCCTCAACCACTGCTTCATCAAACTCTACTTCTAGATACCAACAGCATCACAATGACGACGACTCTTTTCATAATTCTATCGGATTCGACAACGGGAAAATGACAAATAATCTGATAGATGCGTTCTAGTTCTTCTACCACTCACGCTACTTGTTGTGTGTGTATGTGTGTGTTTGCGTTGTAGGTAATAGTTTGAAAGCTACACTTGTAAGTTCATTCAAGTAAACCAGAAAAGCTTCGTAAAGCATATAATGGTGGTAATAATAAATGAAAGAGTTTATTGTCTTTCAAGTCATTACGTCTTCACTTCACTAAAGCATTAGAGATTTGTTGCTGCTGTCATAATAAGATCACATAAAAAATCCTCATAAAAATGCTAGCTGGAGGGGCCAAAAAATAATGGTACTGGACTATATGGTCGTACGTTCGGTGGGAACAACCCTGAGCCATCTGTGTGCTAATGGGAAGAAGCAGACAAAATCCCACTTTGCCCATCGGATCTTTTGGGCAAAAACATTTTTTCCAATGTATAATGTACTTTTATTCACAAAAACACAAGCAACTTGAGCAAATTTAAATCAAGGATCCTTATCATGACATCTATTCCAAAAGTATTATAATTCAGTGTAACGTCTGGTTGCTGGCTGCACACCGTGCACGCCTTTGTTCAACGTGTACCTCAACATTTTATACAATGTTCTCTAGAGGGAGCTAGCTCCACTCAAGGTAAATCTTCGTTGATTTTACAGATTTGCTTTTGCTCCTGCTGCACTCTCGTCTCGTGTGTTTGCTAAACAACGAGCACTATTTTTTTAATTGAAATATCACGATGAAATGCTGAAAAAGCAATTTTCTGACCTCTTTTCTCAATCCTATTTATTGTCCGATTTTCAATACAGAGACGAGGAATTGCGTGTCATCATCCTTATTGTAATTCTATCTGCACCAGTGATTCAATGCAATCGCAAAGGCTAAGCAACAATGAACATTTCCGCTGTTAATTTATTAAATAACATGCAATGATAATGAAATCGCAATTTGTTCAGCCGGTCAGTATTATGATGGACGAGATTACATCAGTAGCGTTTTCTGCATCTCTCTATTAATTTGTCATGAAATGTCATTTTAACATGATACAAAAACTGAATTAGCGTCACACGTTTCTCAACAACGTCATCCGCTCTACTTGGCTCTCTACTTTCCAGACAGAATTCATTTTTTTAATATTCACAACCAAGGTCACAATTAATATTTTTACAAAGTAATCAAATTTGCTTTGTAATATCTCGCTTGCGACTTTCATATTTTCAATATTAAAAAATGCTACTTGCTGAATTGCCTTTTAGTATTGCCATCATCAAGATGATGATTACCAGTTGACAGTATTCATGTCGTTGTTGAAATCATCGACGTTTTTAAAAATAAAATAAATATATTCATATACCTACATTTTTTCCACACTTTCAAAATGTTTCCTCCACCAAAGTTTTCGCACATTAATTTGTTAATTACTGTAACCAGTGTAGTGTTAGTGCAACATTGTTTGAGTCTTAGCATAATGATGACTGGACCTGAAATTAGTATTGGGGGTTGGATGGAAAATGATTTTGAGAATATGGAGTGGCACACCAACTCCAGTCCTCCGCTGGGCAACTCTCCGTATCCAGACGCAATTGTTGTTCCGACTTCCGTTAAAGCCTTGTCTCTGGTGTGCAATGCCACTTATCCTGTCGAGTGGCGATTTCATAGGGAGCGGTGGGGTGGACGAAGTCGCTTTCAATATGCCCTACAAACGACTCGCATTTCAGATGGCTTGGATGTGATTCGTTTCTCGAGTGAACTAAGTCTTTTTAGTTTTGAGTCGAACAGTGTCACCGGCAACTACACTTGTCAGAAAGTGGGTTATCCTGGTCTGTCGCAGAGCTACTATATTTTCTGGGAAGTGGGATCTCCGCCATATTTAACACTGGCAAGATCCTACAGAAAACCTCCAAATGTACCATTTAAAAATGATAGTGTGAGTTTCGTACTGCCTTGTACAGTGTCAGTGCCTGACATGGTGCCGCAGTTGACCAAAGAAGTGGGTCAAACGGAAGAGGTTATTCAAAAAAATGGTTCGGTTCAGTATGACCCTCGTATAGGATTTACAATGACAAATTTGCCCAATCCATATGGACGATATACCTGTACTGGTGGAGACGTGGATGATGACAATGAAGGAGATGGTGACTTGATCACTTTCAATGTTATCAACGCAGATGGTAATATTAAATCACGTCAAGAGTTACAAATGAACATAGGGTAGCATTTTGATTGATCAACTAAATCAATTTCACTTTCTTTCTAAAAAAATAATGATTTTAATATAGACGGCCCCAAGCCCGAGTTTAATGAATCGATAAAGCACGGTGCATTTTATAACATCAACTCTACGTCCAGAGAGCTTACTTGTTGTTCGGCTGGTTCAAAACCACCAAAGCTGAAACTGGTCGAGTGTGCACATCCCACCATGTGTGAATTAGCCAAGCACACCCTTCATACGATGGAAAGTGCAAAAAAGAGAGAACTTGGCTGCTCCATAATAACACTGCATACTCTTCGTGCTGGCGTGTTTCGCTGTGTTGGAGCTGGGATCGATGTGGTTCGCGAATTCTTTTATCCTATGCCCGAAGTGCAACAATCTCCATTTCAAAGAGGCAGAGGTGGGAAACGGGGCAAAGGAGGAAAAGGTAAACTTGGAGGAAAAGGTAAGCCTGGAGGAAAAAAGGATGGAAAAAAGAAACCTGGTGACAAAGATAGTGATGATGACGCTAATGATGATGATAACGATGGCAATAATTCCACTAAAATTGCACCGGTTCCGGTTACAACGGATGACCCATGTAAAAAATTCTGTGTTTTGTGATTTGAAATGCTGAAAGATTTCTCAAATAATAAAATTGATAATGTTTTGCTTAGATTTTGACTGGAATGAAGCAGACTCGATGAAAATGATTTTGGTGACGAAACTGAAAGGACCACTGTACATTGGCCAAAACAAAACATTTTCCTGTCGAGTATCACATTATTACTACGCCCAAGGTTTGGTTTGGGGTATCACCTATAAAAACCAGACTATACAGTATTTAGACGGACGAGCCGCCGAGGACCAACATCCTCATTGGGGACCAAGTCTCCGTCACTTTGAGATTCTTCATGGGAAAAACCATGAGTTTCTTGACTTGTTGGTGACACAAGACTTGCAAAACATCACGTGCTACGCTCCCATCTGGAATTCCACTGAATGGGGAAAGAAGGCGATCAGATTTGTTGTCAAAATGCCGACAGCTCCAAAGTTGTTGGGGAAGGCACACAAGGAATACTCTTGGTACTTGAATGATACCAAGAAAAGCCTAGAGTGTCAGTTTGGTGGTGAGCCTATGCCGAAAATAGTGTGGAAAAAGGGAAACTCTACGATTGTCATGAATACAAACACAGTTAATGGAACAAGCACGATGAATTTTCCCAGGGTAACGTTAGACTCAGACAATGAGTATAAATGTATAATTACCAACGAGGCTGGCACAATTACCAAAACTTTTAGAGTTACTGTTCTTCGTAAGAGAAAAATACTAGTGAATTTAAAATTCAAAAACAGCTTTCATTTTAACACCACTGTCAACAAAAACTTTATTTTGCAAATTTCTTTTCTATTTCAGACTCAGCCTCATCAGCAGTCTCTGCTGTTCTCATTTTGTCTATTGTTGGTTTTATCATTGTTTCCATCGTCGCCGGCTTTATGTTCAAATATCTCAGGTCTCAAAAAACCGTCATGAATCATCTCGCCAACCTTGCATTTAAGGATGTCACATCAGCAGCTAATGGTGGCGATAACTCAGGTCCCAACAATGGCAACACTACCAACAATGCAGCTAATAGGTCTCCCATTTCTGTACGCACAAATGGAATGATCCTTCCACCATTTTCAGCTACATCAACAACACCCCATCCAATTTCTCCTTCATCTGCCTCAACTATATCTGCAACTATGGCAAATGACAGCAAATCACAAGGTAGTGGTGTGGGAACCGGCGGAGGTGGTAGTGATAGTCGTAACACTAACGGCGGTTTTGTTTTCGACTATTCCACTCCCCCTGAACTGGAATCTCACAGAGACGGTCCCACTTCTCCAACATCTTCTCAGCCACCTCTCTCGACATTTTCAAGCTATCATAAGTTCTAGTTAAGAACCATCATCTTGAAATGCAAATATTATTTCAAACTTGTTTCACTGTTTTCATGATACTGATTACAAATAAAATACATACCTACTTATCAGAAAGAAATAAGTACATTTTTCATTCACTATTAATTCAAAACATTATTATTATTCAAATGTCAGGAAAATCCCAAGCGTTATCAAGTATACTATTTTTTTAAATCTCAAGTCACTTCAAGAAACTTCTCAAGTCACTTCAAGTTATCATCCTCATCCCCATCATGCAAAATATAAAACAACCTTCATCGCACCTGCCTGCTACGTTTCTCTTGAAATAGAAAAAATAGTGTTCCTTTTACAGGCATACATTATACATATAATAATAACAATAATATATTTTACTGCATGATTGTGATCAGAAAAATGCAATCACCATAATATATTTTTTTCAACGTTTAAAAGACGGTGACAGCAAAAAGCAGTGCTCTAGTGTCATTGGTCATCATCATCATCATCATATCAGTCTACTGCACTATTACTGAACACTAGTAGTAAAGCAGTAATAAAACGTACAAGTATACATATGTAAGGTAGGGAAAAAAGCCACACACAAAACCATTTTAAAGTGATAGTGTTGGTAATAATGACGCTATTCAAAATGATGATCTTTTAGTAACAGTGTAATGGGGAATTGTGGTAATGGCAAAAAAATGTATGCCTGCACGCATGCATGCACCGCATTACACTGCTTGCTTACTTTGCTCTTTTATGTATTTACATTTACAACTTGCACACTTGCCACAATTACTATGAATTTTTTACTACTGCAAAAAAAACCAACTTAAATGACTTACGCTGTGCTGCTTGTCATTATTTACAACGAAAAAGTAGAGAGCAAGTTTTAGAACAAAATAATACAAATAGCATCATCATCCTCCTCATCGTCGCCGTCATCCTCCTCTCATGATCATGATCACGAGAAGTGATGATGAGGCAACACCAGAAAAAAACGTACTTTTTTTTCTCTCTCTCTCTCTCAGATAAATACTAAAGTACAAAAAAGTACACACCATCATCATCATCATTATACAGTAAACTAACTAGACCACCATTTTAGAAGAAAACAGATATCCTCCCGGGGCTGCCCATAGTGCACGATAAGCTATACTACTATCATCATGCATCATCATCGACAATCTTATAATGTCAGTACCCAAAACTCTCTTGTTTTTTTCCATTTACTTTTCCCAGCAAAAATTTTACCCTGTTTAACATGAACAACCCCTTTGAAACAACTAGCAAACAACAGCAGCAGCACTAGTACAACTTCCACCACCACTGCTGCACATCTCCGTCACACCATCATCGCCACCACCACCACCACTTACATTAGATACCTACTTTTTACATTACAAACAAAATTCTCTCTCCCTCTCTCCATTTTTTTCTTCTTTTTCTTGTTCTCCCTCTCTCTCTCTCTCTCCCTTTCTGCTAAAAACTTCTCTCCTCCTGTTGTGCTTCTTTACTTCTCTCTCTCTCTCTCTCTGTTTTGTTTGCTCACACAAAGTTTTTCAAGAAGTAGAAACCCGTTCACAAAAATACTAGCGAAACTCTGTCCATTACTACTCGACGCCTCACAAAACTTCTCTCTTCCCCTCTCTATCTCTATCCTTTTTTTTTAAAAAAAAAGAGTGAGTGAGTGTTACCACCACCACCACCACCATACTAGCTAGCTACCATTTGAACTGAAAAGAAGACCAAGAAATATATTATATGAACAAAGAGAAGTTGGTTTGGTAAAGTTGGTGCTAGTATTAGAAGTACTAGTGGTAGTCAGTTACATTATTATTATTATTACTACTAGAGCTATATTTTATTATAATGCATATACTTTTTCTTCTATCCATTTTTTTAAGTTTTAGAAGCAGCAGCAGTGGTGGCACTAGTACAAAACAACAACTAGTTTCCCTACTACACTTCGCTCCTTCTAGCTATATCTCTAGCTATCTATAAGTCTTGTGTCTTCTCCCTTTTTTTCCCTTTTCTTTCTTGCTCATCTCATATCATAGCCTTGTATCTTGTGTTATTTTTTTTCTTCTTTTTCTTTTCCCCCTTCTTCTTCTTACTGATATTTTCTTGTCAGTAAGAGAGACAGAAAAAAATATGCATTGTGATTGTTGTAGCGTTGCACTGGTGGTGGTGGTTGGTTGGTGGTGTTACTTGTAGTGATATAATAATACTTACTCACTTTACTGCCTCTCTTTGCTTCTTGGTTGCCTCCTTAGTTTTTTATTCTTTTATACTTATGTATTCTTTTCTTTTGACTCATCGTATAATTTATGCTATACCACATTACATTAGATACACAGAGAGAAAAAATATAATAATAATAATAATAACACTTTTGCCGTTTTTAGCTCCGATGGTTTTGCTGCTGCTGCTGCCGCCGCCTTTCGCCTCCTTATTCATGCCTGTTTTTTTACTGCTACTATTATTATTATGATTATTTTTCTTTTCGTGGTAGATATTGTTAATTTTTTTAAGAGAGACGATGCAATGTGATGTAAGAAGACGTAAGTTAAATAGATAATGTATAGATACGCAGTTGCTGATAGTTGTAACATAAAAATGACCAACCTCGAAATGAACAGTAGCAAATAATGGATTATAAAAAATAATACAAATAAATACGATGGAACAACGGCTTGCTTTTTGTAGGATCATACAGGGTAGTATAATTTTCGTGTGTGTGTGTCAGTATTTAACTTGGTTGGTGGTGTAGAAAGAGAGAGAGAGAGAGACGAATAAATATTATTATTGAAATATATGTCTACTACAAATGTATATACTGTTTATTTACAGAATCTGGACTAAAAACAAACCACAAAAAAAATGTTTTTGCTCCATTAAGTAAGTACCTAAGTTTATGCACAAACAGAGAAAAAAGTACTTACAAAAAGTACACAACTTTGCAAGTAGAGTAAAAAAATGTAGTGTACCAGCTACAGAGAGATAGATAAGTGTGCTTTTTATAGCTGTTCAAAAGAAGTGCATAGCTTTTCCCCGTTTATTTTTGGTCAGAAGCATCATCAAACATGAGTTTTTTTTCTGGGAAATGAACATTAAACACTTGACATTTTGTCTCTCTAGCAGCAGTTGTATGTTATGACTTCTAAAAATAAAAATGTTGGTAGGTAGATTTGTTTGTCAAGTCAGTCAAGCTCAAGCTGGAGAGAGGCATAAAGCCCCCAAATAAAACGCAATAATCTCTTAGAGATGATGATGCTCTGCAGTTTCACTTTTATCCAAGCGGTACGCTTCAATCGGGTCTAGTTGCGGAAATAATAAAACGGCACAGATTAATTTTTAATAACTGGTAGCATAAAAGATTATTTTTAAAACTAAAAATATGAATTTTTTTTTCTCTCTCTCTCTTATATTTCAATGCATAGAAACTCTGTCCTGTATTATTGTATACCTAGCTACCCAATCAATAAAAAACCAAAGCAGCAAAATGCTCCGTCATTTTACTTTATATTGCAAAATAACTACTTATTCATACACACGAGTTTTTGCGTTAAAAGGCAAGTAGTGTAGTATAAAATTTAGTGTTTATTTTGGAAGCGTATTTTTTTGCAGAAAAAACCATTTACCTCATCCGTCACCACTACCATTATCATATCATCATCATCATCATGAACAGCAGCAGCAGAGTAACGCCATCATCATCAAGATCACCTTTTATCTTTTTCTAACCTTCAAGCCATTCATTCACTCCCTTGCGTTCCAATCATCCTTATATCAAAACCTATAATAATAAAAATAGTATGTTTTTTCTATCTAAAACTTGCTATATAGGTTATATACATACACTATATATTTCTATGTATCACGTCAGTTTTATACTTTGGCAAGTTGCGTTTCACGACAACGACTACGACGACGACAACAACAACACTGCCATATTTTGTTTGCATAGGTATATTCTTAGTACTCATCCTTTCAATGACAACTTCCACACGACCTTCATGCTGATGATTGAGTTATTCAACAATCAGAAAACATGCTTGTTGCCTGTCGCATTCTATCTAGAGCTATTACATCTTGTACTTGGAATACATATGTAAAATGTGTGTATAGTAGTATGTTATGTATAAATGTGTTACGCGGAACTAGATAGTTTGCAAATGTGTGTGACCCATTACATCTTGTACTTGGAATACATATGTAAAATGTGTGTATAGTAGTATGTTATGTATAAATGTGTTACGCGGAACTAGATAGTTTGCAAAAAAAGAATATCTCTATATATATGTACATACATTAAAAATGTGATGTAGTTCTCCCTTTCATTTGAAAACCGCTGTCTGTACTTTGTTGAACGGCAAATCTGGTCGAATTATCAACATCAGTTAATACACAGTGAAGGACAACGAGAGAAGTGGTGAGCTGTGACTGCTAATCAGTATGCTGCTTTTGAGTTTTTTTCTGGTGTCTTTTTTTTCCTTTCTTTATTTTTAGCAATTTGTCCAATGATAATAATGGCTCGACTCACTTTCATCCCTTGTCAAGTAGGTTTTATAATATGTACAATATTTTAGAGTAGGATCTTAATTAAACAAGCAATTAAAAACATAAAAACAACCATGAAATTCTGTTCATTTTGTTATACTTGGTTGATTGAGCTGATACGACAATGTATTGATGTTGATATAATTATCAACTACGCTGTTAAAATCTCTTCATCCAGAACTGCGCGTCGCTTTCCTTCAAGTGAATTTCTGTGCTTAATCAAAATATATAAGGCCATCAAAGTAAAACACTTCCACTTACCCTTCATCTATATTAACAACAACTTCCTTCATTATAACAGCACACTGTAAAGGCAAAGAAACAAAAGACTAAACTTTCGCCTTTTAATCAATGTCAGAATGAAGCTTGCATGTGTAGTAATATTGAATAGACCATTTGTCTGTCCATTTTTATTCACTCGTTTTTCCAAAAAAAATGAAAGTACTTTGTTTAATGTTCTATGATGCGTAATTTTATGGAATAAAGGTAAAACATATTGGTTTTTTTACTTTGACCGTTTGTGACGTACGTAGTTTATCTACTGTTTTAATCTTTGCTTTCTCTTTCGCTAGGTTAATACTTCGTCTTACTACACTGTATGTACCTTTCATTTTATTTCATGGCTACTTTTCTGCTTTAATCTCATTTCGCCCCGCAAACCACACCAAAAACTTTCCTAAAATAAAACTATTAAACTGCCTACCTAGACTAGGCATATAGTAAGAAGTGAAAATAATGAAAACACAGGAGCAACTTTTTCTTTTAAATACAACTCAAAATGGGGGAACAGGCACTCTTTAACATCCAAACCACTTTTACTTGCCCCATCGTCGTCATCATCATCATCATCTTCTTCTTCGCCACCACCAACAGCAGAGCAGCAGCAAACAAACTTTTTTTCACTTTTCTTCTCCATCTTGTTCCTCCTCTTCTTCTTCCTCTTCTTCTCCTCCTTCGTAACAGCCATTTCACTGGGGAGCGATCACTTGACTTGGCTTGACATGAGAACCAAGCAACCAAGTAAAAGCGAGTGAACACCACGAAACAACTTTTTTTTTATTTTTAGAAAGTTGCATGCCGTCATCATCATCATCACCATTACATCATGGCACTAATACTACTACTACTACTACCATGCATGCACACACCAGAACTTACAACAACTTTTATTAAACTTTTCAAAGAAAAAACTTTTATTCACGCCTAAACACCACACCATGAAAAAAACTTTTTTCTCTACTTGTTTTCTGTTTAGTGTATATTTTTTTCAGCAAAACTTGTAGAGGTGATGCTGCCCCTACCTCCATCATCACCACCGCCTTTTTTCTCTGAAGAAAATATAAAAAAATCAAAAACTTTTTTTTATTTCTTCTTACAACAACTTTCAGGCTCTTCAACTTTTACACGCTGCCCAATAAACGAAACACACACACACACACACATATATACAAGTATACATGTGCACTATAAAAAATGGTTAAAAAACTTATTCGTCCCCTTCTCGTCATCTCATCACACATTACAAAATTAGCAAGTTTTCTCTTTTTTCTTCTTCTTTCTACCATTTCCCCGCGCTGACAAAGTAAAAAGTCTCAAGTTGCCTTTTTATTCTTTCTTTTCCTGTTTCCTCCCTTCTTTTTATTATATATATTTTTTATTATAAATCCTTTTTTCCAACAAAACATACACACACTCTCTACTTTTTTATCTACTCTTTTGTTTACAGTTTACAAAAGGGAATCAAAAAAGTATTTTGTTACTTCCTCTCCCTCCCTCTCTCTTTCTCTCTTTCACTCGCTACTCTGATGCTGCTTCAAAGAAAACAAGCAGGACTTTTTTTAGCTGTTTTTACTTCCGTGTAATATTTATTTTACTCTCTCTTTGTTTTCTCTGAGTTCGGATCAAACTTTCAATGCATTACACGCATTTATATATGGTATGATTTACATTTAGTTTACCATTTATTGTCGTCATCATCATCATAGCTGGCATCAACATCAAAATAATTAAACATAGAGAAATGGTTATCATCGTTATGCATACATGTTTTTATATTTATATATATTCTAGAAAAGAGAGATAAATAAAAACGAACATGTTTTTCTGGAAAAAATAAAAGTTTTTTAGAGATTACAACAGCCAGAAATGGACCCGCGGCACCAATACTACTAACCCCACCATACGCTTATATGTCATGTACGTGAATGGATGTTTTCTCCTGTACTTCTTTTATTAAATTTGTAAAAACTTTTTTCTTTGTTATTTTTTTAATACAAAAATATGTGTTTGGCTAATGAAAGCAGAGGAGTTTGAAGGACGATTGGAATGATGATGGTAGAGTTTGGTTAGCTAATGGCCACTTGGAAAAGTATATTTTGTTAGATTCTTTCTCTCTTCTTCTCTCCTTTCTATCTTCTCTTATTTTTTAGCTGGAATAAAAAAAGTTTTGTAATAACAATCATCATCATTATCTCGACAACAACAACAACAACAACAAGCCATATTACTTTTAGCACACGACTTGCTTTCTATTCCATCTTCTTCTCTGCATGTTTTCCAAGTTGGTTGGCGCTCTTGCCAAGATAAACTATTTTGTTTTCTATCTTTACATTTACTTTACTTTCTTTCTTCCTAGGCATTATTTTCTGTTTGTTTCAGAACGAACACAACGATGATGATGATGATGACAAGAAGGAGATTTCTTTCCCTGTTGGGAGGCCCAAGTAAGTAATTGGCATTAGGTAATTTGACCATGGTTAATTACTGCTACAAACAAAAAACAAACAACAAGAAGAACAAGAAGGAAAGTCCAAAAACAAACTTTTTCCCCTTAGTGTTCGCCAAATTGAAAGTAAATGAAGTACTCTGTAGTTGTAGTAGTAGTAGTAGCAGCAGCAGCAGTAGTAGTGTGACGATGGTGGTGGCGGAGATGGTGTGATGGGGTAGTATGCCAAATGGAGCATATTATGTTGCCGTCGTGTTCGCTATTTCCTAAGACTTAATTAACTGTAGTGACTTATTTAGCTTATTTCTTTCTTTCTTTTTTTCTTTCAGAAGAAAAAAAAACTTGTAATGAATGACGATAATGTCTAGCGGTCAGCTTACATGTAAAGGGCCACCATTTTTCTGTCAGAAGAGTGCCTATTGTATATATTATGTTTCTTTAATGTATTTAATAAGCAACACCATGACCATCATCATTGTCGTCGTCCACAATAGCAGGAGGATCACGATCGTTGTGATGATAAAGTTTCTAGTTTCTCTCGAGTGGAAGTTGATGTCGCGCTCTCTCCCCCTCCCTTTTTCTCTTGTATAAATTCTGTTAAAAGAGGATAATATCCTTTTGAAATTAAGTAAGAAAAGATAAAAAGAAAAAAAACTGAAAAAAGTTTGCCTTTTTTCCCTCTCGGAGAGAAAATGGGGGCTTTTGTAAGGAGGAGAAGAAGGGGTCGGTCGACCGACAAACTTTGTCTTTAACTGTTGGGTCACAACAGCTAAAGCAGCAGCAGGACCCACCAACTAAACTCTTTCATAATAATCTAAATTTACCCATTATTATTACACAAGAAGAAGTAGAAGAAGAGCAACAAACTTAAACAAAAAAGTTTTACTTCCACCATCATCGTCATCATCATCATCGTCAGCATGGCCATTTCGCTGAAAAAAGAAACGAAAACTTATTCTCTCTCTCTCTCTTCTCGCTTTCCGTTTCCCTGACTCTTTAGCAACTTCTTTTTGTTTAAAAGAGCAGTAAGGCGCAGAAAAAAAGTTTGTTCTTCTTCTACTTTTCCTTTCTTTCCTTTTTGTGTCCCATAACAATTATGCCATGTTACTCCGTCTTAATTCAGTCCCCACGCCACACCACCACCATCGCTACACCGCACCATTTACTTTGCTTGTTTTAGTACTGCTACTACATTCTAGCATCGCAGCCATGAAGAATAAAAAAAACTTTTTAAACCAAACTCCCAGCTTCTTTATGTTTTTAGTTTATCTAATAATATACCTATAATATATATTAAAAAGCGTAATGGGCAGCCATATATGAACTTGTTTGTTCTTTCTCGCAAATCAACTTATTTAATTTGCAGCATGGCATAGGGAAATGGAACGAAAGATAGACAGACGAAAAAAAAGTGTCGCTACTAGCTTGGACAGTGTCTTGGGACCATGAATACCTAAACACGCTGTAAAGTAGCGAAGCGAGTGAAAGATTTAATTTTGCTGAGTGAATACTACTACAACTGACTATTTGGATTGAACAGTGTTGTAAATTGTCAGTTTTCTTTCAAATTATACATGATCATGGAAAATGATATTATTATGTTCTCTGTGTTTGTACAATATTCTTCCAATTTGCATGCACTGCTGCCGTTGTTGTCACAAAGCGGGAATGACTGATTCATTTTATTCAGCATGCCTGCAGTTTAAAGCGCTCTTCACAGTGAGCTAGTCGTATAGACATGCACTTACCCACTACTCCTTGGTCGATACCTCTGTAAAGTGACAATTTACTTGGCGTTATGTAGCAATATTCAAATATGATCTACTGGGAAACACGTGAACATGCTTTGTTTAGCTCGGGACTGAAGGAGCCATAAATATATTTCTAACTTAATTAAATAACTTGGCCCAATATGTAAAACATGAAAAATGGATTGCTATAGTGTGTTCTACTATACTTTACGCATGTAAAACACTCCCGTTTTTTGTCCGTATGAATAGCTGTAAAATAGAAATAACAGCTATCTTTATACATTTGTTATTCCTTACAACAGAATATTGAGGAAAAAATACAGATTTATAAATGCATACATACACCTTTCATTATTGTAGTCCTGCCTAGTTTTCATTCTTGAAGAGTTTTATGTCTGCTGACCAACGTTAAATTCCGCTAGTCGATAACAGAATTCTAGTTCTCTTTAAAAGTTCAGAAATAAAAGATTAAATCAAAAAGTTACATTTAAAATCATAATATCTACTAATTATTACCTGTTATTCACTTGACATTATTATCATGGCAGGCAACTCAAACTTTTCCAGAGGCTATATTCCAGAACCTAACAGCTTTAGTAAAATCTTTTTTCCCCGGAATAGTTGGTCAGTTTCTTCGTCGACTTCTTCCTCATCGTCGTCTTCTGCTGACAACTCGCCCCTAAGCGATCAGTCTCCAGCAGTTTCACCAGGCATAGGCGAAGTTGAACCTGCTTCCTCGGCAATGCAGTGTAACCAGTGCTTAAGACAAGGAGCACCCCTCTTTTGCTTCGCATGTGGATTCTGGATGGCTAATGGAAGAGTCGCACAACCATGTTCTCGACATCCCAAAGTTAGTTTATCAATCTTTATTTTCTCAACTAATAAGATAGTTTTTACATTTATGATAGCAATCATTGTTATAAAGATATTTAAAGGAAAGATTTACAACATTTGTATTTTAATTTTTGGATAATAGGTAATTTTCTACACGGACTTTCGAGCCTGTCCCAAGTGTAAGAAAGTGGGCCATCTTCGTGAATTAGACTGAATTAACGATGAACTTTATATTTGGAAACATGTATAAATGGACTAAGGTTATAATGCAATACCACTTGACAAATGAAATAGTTATTTTCATAACGATGTGCAGTTAAAGTTTAAGCATTTGTACCATCATTAATGAATCTCTGTGTAAAACACGTGTGTTTACTCGTCTTTGCAATCAAATGATGTTGTTACATTTGCTTAATGTATAAAAAATGTAATACAAGCGTTCAAAAGTAATGCGTTTAATTTATTTCCCGTGAATATTTTATTTTCTTTCATTTCATTGAAGCTTCTGTAAAAGTTTCAAATTGTAAAAATACTTCCAAAACTTGTGTATCACTCAATTTTGACTATAGAAATACACAGCTTGTGCCATTAATAAACTACCGCCCATGCAAACTGTCGTAATTGCTTTATTTCACCATCTCTTCATAAACATCGCGGTGATGACGACGATAACATCTTAACTTAATTATTTCAAGCCGTACAAAGTTAAATGAAGGGAAATAAAAACAGAAGGTAAAAAGAAAGTTTGACGATAGAGAAAAAAGAGGATTGCCATAAAAAAACTACTACTTTTTCACTTTGCCCATAAAATACTTTTTTTCGGGCGGTGTATAAACTTAAAAGCATGGTAAAAAAGAGAGGAAGCCTTTTGTAATTTTAATATTTTTTACGCTTGATTTAAGGCATGAATCCTCTTCATGTATGCATGCAGCAACCAAAGTTTTTTAAAAAGACAACTGTCCCTTTAACAAGAAATGACGCATCTCCTGTTAGTTTATTTCTTTTCCTTTGAACTGTTTGAAACTAAAAATGAATAAAAAAAACATTTTTTCGTTGGTGTATTAACTATTAAAAAAGTAAAGTCAACTTTACAGAAAAAAGTTTTTTTCTTGTGAAAATTAAACATACATGCATTCTATACACATTTCTATACTTTTTAAATATGCTCTGCCTTAAAAATTAGCTAGCAAACAGGTATATTTACAGTTATAGTTGCCTATTACCTACTACTACAACTCCATGTATTCAAGTTCTCTCTCTCTCTCTCTCTCTATGAATGAAGAAGATGATGGAGTTTGTTCTTTCTTGTTCTTACAACTACTGGTCTAGCAGCAAATTCTGTGGAGGAAAAACTTTGTCCATTCGTTGCTGTACTATACTACTACTACTACAACTGCTACTACCATACCACCACCACCACAGCACTTTTTATTCTTTTACTTAAGTGCAAGTATGTGTGTATTACTGTGTATGTGTATGTGTGTACAAAGAGGAAGGTTTTATTGAGAAAGGAAATATTATTATTCAAGAAAGAGAAAGAAGAACAGGTGAAATTCATTTCATTTTCAAGTTGTGCTTTTCTTTTTCCTCCTCCTGGACGAGTCTTCTTTTTTTACTACCATTACTTCTTCTTGAAGTAGGCATGCTCTCTTTTTTGTGCACGTGGAGGGAGAGAGATAAAGATAAAAGGAAATGAATTCAGAGAAAGGAGGAAGAAAGAAAAAGAAAGATTATAAGTATAGAAATATTATTACCTTAGAAGTAAAGTACATAAAACACGGGAAAATGACAAACTTGATTGTTACAAGAAGAAAAGAAGAAATAAATGCACAACTTTTTCATGTATATATTGTCTACTTACTTGTTTTATTATATACCTATGTAGCTATGTTGTAGAATGTATACACCATTTCAACTTTAGAAGAAAGAAAAGAAACACACACACACAAAAGTTGAACTTTGCTATTTGAAAGTAAAAAGAAATGGACTAGATAATAAAGCCGGAAAAGTATTTGTACGATACTTGCCATTATTTTTCTTTAAATTCTGTAATTTAGTAGTAACTTTTTTCAAAGAAACTTTTTTTTTCTTTATGCTATTTTTGTGAAAGTTTATATATCAGCAAAATTTAAAACTTTACTGCCATTTACTCACACCACCACCACCTTCTCCTCCTCCTCAAACCACCCACTTACTTAACGATAGGGGAAAAAGAGTAGGAGGAAAAATAGTGAAACGCGGGGAAAAAGTTTGACGGGATTATTATTATATTTTCTGGTGTATTGCATAATTATTTTTATCGTTGGCAGAATTCTTTCTTTTACCATGATGATACTTACGCGGCTGTTCCCATTTACCATTATTACTATATATTATTAATATGCATGGTGGTAAAAAGTTTTGACATAAGAAAAATTTAATTAAAAAATAAACGGCGTTTTTTCTTATCAAAGTTAAAGCGGGGTTGTTCTATCGAAAAAAAAATTATTTGAAGAGTTATAAGCCCTGAAATAATAAATCTACTTTGTTTCCAGGGAAAATGCAGTGGAGAGGACTAGACATATATACAAATATTTGTTCTGTTCCATTTCATGTATAACTTTCAATAATAATACGTTCTCTTGATGTAAAATATTATATGAGACATGGATAAAAGCAAGTGGAATCCTTGAATTCTCAGTATTACACTGATCATAGTGCAGCAGCTAGCTACATTGCATTGATCACTATCACTAATGCAGCTACTGTTATAGCAATGTTTTACAGTGAGAGAGAGAGAGAAAATGAAAAGCGTCTGTTTTTACTACCTGCCTTACCTACTTTTTTTCTTCCATTCCACTTTGCCTCTGTTTACATTAGTGCGTGCGCAAAGTTTGTGCAAACAAGCAAAAAATTGAACATAAAATTCCTGTTAAATATGTAAATCAAATCTTTGTCTTTTTCTCCGACACATGCTCTTCCTTTCTTTTTGGGAGCATCATCCTTCATCGTCGTCGTCACCATCATCAACAACACTACTAAATAAATTAACATGCTATGCAGTCCCACTGGTTTATCCTGTTGCCCAAAGCTGGACTGCATGTTTAAAATCTGCATGTTATCCACAGTAGTTTCACAGATAATATGAGTGGAATAAAAAGAGAAAAGAAATAATATACATAATATTAGGTTTTGAATATAGTCGCCGAATTATTATGTATTTAACAGAGGGGACAAATATTTAATAATCTCATCGTCAGTCATCGTCCAGTATATAGCAGAGCGATGGCGGCAGCATCAACTTGCTCATCCATCCTTTCTTATCAAACCGCCAGATCAATGTAATGAATGCTAAAGTACCTTAGTACCTACACGAAAGTTGCTGCAGTCGTTTTATATTCATCCTTGCCGTTTTGCCATCCATCAACATCATCATCATCTTTTTCGTTTTGCTCTTGCATTTTGTATTCATTCACCTTGATGATCAAAGTCCTTGCCATGCTTGACGCTACAATATAATTTATATTCTAATATATATCAAATATTTTATACGATCAACTTGTTGAAGCATCAGTAAAACTGTTACTGCAAAATCTTCAAAATTACAAACCTGCCGATATAGGTATACCATATGAATATATACATATAAATAATAGGTAACTATCTATTGGCGCAAGTGTAAGGGGAAAAACTGATTATCAAAAGAAGAACTTCAGCAAAAGAGCAAAAAATGTAGTTGCCATTTACCCATTTACAAAAAAATGAGAATTATGCAAATTATTACTCATAAAAATACATACATGCGAAAAGGAAAAGGTTGAGCGTTTAATTCAATGGATCATCATCATCATCATCTTGATCGGCAAAAAATCCAAGCCCATTTTTTTCTCAGTACAAAAAAATGTGCAACTGGCCAGTCATCATCTTCATCATGAATCAACATAAAGTCATTCAGTCATCACATTTTAATCGTTGTCGTTGCGGTAGATGTGTTGTATACTATATCAGCAAAAAAACCCAAGTGGATATTCGCTTCACATAGATCAGTGTGTTTGCATTATAAGAGAGCCGACTGAGTTTGCATTTTTTTCATGGAACAACGCAAATATTATGTTAAAAAAGGAATAAAATAAATAAACAAGACAAGAAAAAATATACATACCTATGCCTATCATCAAATTGCTGACGACGACAGGAAAAAATTATTTTGTGAGTTGGTGAGTGACAAGCGATTATTTTACATCGTCATCATAATCATTAATACCCATGTTTTAAATTAAAAAGTAGGCCTATAAAAGTGTTTTATGTTATATAAAACCAAATCACTAATCAATCATCATCCTCTCAGTCTCCTCACTACGACGGTAGGTAGATACATAGATATAGTATGTAAATAGGTACATATATTCTTTTTACAGCGGCGGCTGCGGACGGACGGAACCGTACAAGACAAGAAGCAAGCAAAAAAGCAAGCAACAAAATATTATATTGCCACAAAGTTGACTGATAATCGCCTGTATGCACATCATAAATATAGGTATATATTTAAAACGTAAGCCAATGTAAATACATACTCTATTTACAGTTCCACTATGATGATGTGTTGTTTTTTCAGCAAAAATCAATTTGGCATTTGCAGATATATATTTTTTCTTCATTCCATATTATTCCCATGTAAAAAATCATTGGAGTAGGTGAATGTAGTATGTACATAACCTTTACAACAACCATACTACAACCACCACCAAGCAACTTGCATTTTTAATATTAAAAAATGTATATATTTTATACGAGTACCATTGCATTCGCACTTAACATAATACAATATAACATAACATATACAAACTGTAATAATAATAAAAATAATATGTGTAATATAATATTTATACAAAAAACCATTATTTTTTTTCTTCGACTCTCCTTCCTTTCTATGTACAAAGTTGCAAAAAATATGTACACAATATTATTATTACACTGACTATATAGGTGGTATGCTATTTATTACTGCACACGATGATCATAATCTTTCCTCTTTTTTTCTTCTTTGAGGTTGGCTGCTGAGAGCTGATCCGTATCATCAAACATGATCGCATCACCGCACCGCACCGTCGTCGTCGATGCTGCCCTGATAAATAAATGAACGACGATGATGATAACTGTGAATGTTGTTAAAATTGTTGAATCACGTGAATTTTTACTACTAATACTACTACTACAACTACGATTACTACTACCGTACCCAGTGAGAAAAAATATAACATTTTTTTGGATTCACATTGTGTAATAAAAAAATGAAAATTGTTTCAAGTGTTTTTTCATCCTCCTTTTGCTGCTTCTGTGTGTGTGCATTTCACAACAAGCAACATGTTTTCAATTTTTATTCCTTCCCACCACCCCATTCATTTATTGCGTAGCCTGCATAACTTACCAGTTGCACTTTTACTACCCCTCCTACTACTTATTGCTGCAAACTAACACATGTAAGTGCTGCTATAATAACCAACCAAATATTAATATTTAGTTAAAATAAATTCCACTGTTCACTCGAATACCCTTTAAATTACTCATTTATTATTATTAAAAACAACCAAATATTATTACTAAACTTACTTGGCAAGAAAAAGGATAAAATGATATTGATGGTGATGCCCTTGTCAAGAAAATAAGCACACAACAACGTTTTCTAGCAAACATCTCGTCTTGATCATCATCATGCAAAAAATGAAGAATATTATATTATTGCTATTAAACGTTATTATGCACATACATACCAGCAACGAAGGTGTAGGCACTTTTGAGATCATGCTCTAGCATTTTTAATAGCGTAATAAATAATGTATAACAGGTAGAATTTTTGTGCATACTTTAAATCAGCATCATCATCATGCCCAATAATTATCTCCGCCGATGCACTGACGTTGACACAGTCACTCAGTAGCAAGGCCAGTAGGTATATTTTTACAGACATGATGATGATGATTATCATCATCATGAGCTTATAATAATATCATACAATTGACTCAAATAAGTGGAAAAATTTGTACTGTTATAAATTCGCAATGTATAGGAGGACAGGAGCAGCTGCAGCAGCAAAAGTAGCAATTTTTTCCATCCTGTAGTTGAACAATGCTCAATAAAATGTTATTATGTCAATACATCATAATATCGCAGTAATAAATTCAATAACAGCAGCAGAAATATTATATAGAAAAGCGGAAGTGTTAAAGTAGCATGTTATGTTAGTAGCACAATAATGGGAGATGACATGGGAGCCAGAGAGAGAGAGAGGAAAAAAGACGAAGAAGAAAATGTTATAATATGAAAGGCAGATGCATTTGTTGGAATGTTTGAAACGGATATGTAAGTAAGCAAATATTATTAATAATATTATCTTCGTCAGCATCGAGCAAAGTATATTATGTAGATGTTTAAAACTTTGTACAGACAATGTTGCATGGTCGGAAGAGCGCGTAAAGAAATAAGCCAGAGAGACAAGGTAGCTAGAGCTAGCTACCTTTTTTGGGTATGTACTTTGTTCATCATTATTATTATTTTATTATGAAGAGCAGTCAGTCAAGCCAAGCAGAAGTCAGAATTTAACAAGTAGACAGTGTCCACTTTATTTTCAACATGCATAATAATAATAACGTTCAAGGCAAGCCAAGTTTGACTAGCAGTCATAGTCAAAGTCAGGGGATTGACGACGACGACGGTGATGATGATGATGAGAGAAAGGGATTCTTATAAAAACAGCTTTAATAGGTTTTCAAAGTAGGTATGAGTATGTCTGTCTGTTTACGAGACTATGTATGTGTGCATGTCTTTAAAATTAAAAAAATACATTTTTTTCCTTTGCTCTTTTATTCCTTCTTTTTTTGTTCCTTTTGCTCTGGGCAAAATTATTTCTTGAAATATGGTTAATATAGCATATTATATATTTTTTCAAAATAGAAAACAGTTGCTTTTAAAGCTTTGCTCAGTTTTTTAATGTGTAACTCTGTTGTTACAAGAAAGGCATAGCCCAAGCATGCCGGGTTTTAACCTCTACAAGCAATCATGACAGCAATACTGAACAAGCCGGTGAAATATTTAAATGAGCAATCTTTTTTTCAAAAGTAAACTATTTAAATAAAAACTCAGCTACAAATTTTAGTGTCAAATTATAGTTGCATGATCATGGCCTTCCCAAAACTTAACCAGCCTACAATTTATATCATCATCATTTTGCACATCAATGCAATACATAAATTTGCAGTACAAAAATTCTTTACATTTCAATTCTCAACCTTATTTATATATTTTCATACGAACAACAGCAGCAGCAGCAAAGAAGAAAAGAAAGACGAACGAGACAAGCTTTTTGTACTTTTTTCAAAGTACATACATTGTACATCCACACATATACATATATATATATACATATACATACATACATACATAATATAATACAACAATAATAATAATACGCAGCAGCAGCAGTAAGTAAAGTTATAAAGGGGAAAAAATATAAAAAAAAATCCAGAAAAAAAACTTTTTTTACAAAGTTGCTTCTCTTATTATGCCGCTGCTACTACTACTACTATTACTACTACTGCTGCAACTTGCGAGTGGGTTCTTAGAAGGATAAAGGTAGACTGTTCATCTCACTAGCGAAACTCTGTCCATATTTTACTCTCCTCTCGAAACTAGCGAAACTCTGTTTCATTGGGTTACAATGAAAAAAATAAAGAATTGAATGCTGCTCGCCTGTTGGCTCTTCTTATAACATGACTATTGACTCGCTGCTGTGTACTCGTCGTCGTCGTCATCATCATCAACATCATCATCATCATCGCCAACAACATCACCATTGCCAGATCCTGAAAATATTTATATGCCGTATGTCTACCTACCTTATGTACATAATTATTATTATATCTATAGTATAATATACATACTTGAAACGATATCAAACCGTAACCGTACCCACAGCAGTGCTAGTAGTACTGCTGCTTGTTGTTGTTGTGTGTGTGTGTGTGTGTACCCTGGCAAAGCACGCGTTTTTCCTTTTTATAGCTCCTAAAAATGTACAAAAATGTTTTAGTGTATAAAACAGCAGCAGCACAAGAAGAAAAGTAACCCAAAATAAGAAACTGTGTGTATGTATGTACTGAATTTATTTTTCTTGCTTTCAATATCAATGCAGTTTGATGCTATTTTTTTAAAAAAAAAGAACCAAACTTTTTTTCCTTAAAATAAAGTTTACTACACGCAGAGCAAAAAAATTTATGTGCTCTGCTTGTTCTCTTTCTTATTTATATATTTTTTCACAGGCATCAGCAACAACAACAACAACAATGCATTTTTTCATTGGACATCTGAGGAAAAAACGCTCCCTCTCGTTTTGATTTGCTCTTTTTTACATTTCTTTTTCTAAAACCCCATCAAGTATCTCCCTCCATTCCACCAAAACTGTCTACTTTATATTGTAACAGAGTCAAAGCCAACTTTTATTTTTTATGAAAAAAATACAACGAAAACAACCATAATCTATTTATTATGCATGCATGCATTGCGAAAAAAATGTAGCAGCAGTGGCAAATAAATAGTAACAAGTCAGTACACACGGTAGCAGTGGATGTAGTGAGGAGAGCGACATGACACAATAAGCATTATTATTTCATCCATCCATCTGCATTTCTGCATATTATCTGCTAGGTATCTACATAATATTATTTTTATCTCGTTTAAAAAATCTTCCCCGTATCCCTGTTCCTCTTACTCTTCTCCGTCCCCTCCTCTTCTCCTTACGCAAAATAGACAGTGCATGAGAAAACGTAAACAGATTACCAAGAACACTCAGAACATAAAAATAAAATGTTATTAAATATGTACATAACATTTTTTTCTAGCGAAGAAGAAGAAAAAAAAATGCAAAGCTCAAGAGGAGTATTACCATACTTTTTTGTTACTTTTTTGAAAAATAAATACTACATATTATGACTTTTTATTCTACTTGTTGTTCGTATAAAAAAGCTCTTCTTTTTTTCTACCAAGAAAACGAGAAAATAAGAGAGAATCTTCGTATTAGTATGTATGTATATATAGAAAAAAATATATAATAAATATAATCTTCGACGACAACGGTGATGTTGATCAAAATGACGACGGTGTATATGTATTTACATATATATAATACTAATATTGCTTTTATATCATCATGCCATCATGCTCAATACATTCCTTCTACTAAAAACTTTACTTTTTTACACACACACACACAGAAAATGCAATGGCAAATGAAAAAAACACGCTAGAAGAAGCATTCTTCTTTCTTTTCTTCTTCTTCTTATAACAGCAAGAAAAGGGAAAAAAGAACAAGTTGGGTTGTTGGGAGAAGAAGAAAAAAAATCCAGCAAAGAAGTAAGTAGAAAAGCGGGCAAACTAATGCTGGTTCTTCTTGGCTCACTCACAATAGCCTTCTTTTTTCATTTGGAACAACTCTGTCATGGCCTCAGCAGCAGCACCATTGCCACCGCCACCAACAACAAGAGAGAAAAGCAGGCGAAACTCTGTTCAACGACGTCGACGACGAAAATGCAACGTTATATTACATATATAAATACATATACACACATACATACACAATATAATCATCATAATAATAATATATATGTTTTTATTCTTCTTCTCTCAGTTCAGACTTCAGACTCTTTCTATATAGGTAATAATGTACAACTTGACTATAATTCTGAGCGAACAAGAGAGCGAGCTGTTATGCTGCTGCTGAGTAGTTGTTTCTACGAATTGAAATCCAGAAAAGGATACCTAGTTTGATGGTTTTTGTGTGTATTTGTGGATGTATATAGAGTTGGTTCTGCTGCGGTGGTGGTGATGCTATAATATTATAAAATGATATAAATTGCATGCAGTAGTAGCGGTGGTGGTGGTAGGTGGTGGATGTACTTCTACTAGTAGTAGTTAATATAATGCATAATATTAATAATAATAATTTTTTTTCATGTATAAATATTATTATACCTACAAAAATGTATATCTGTGCAGTGCACACACATATAAGTAGCAAGCAACAGCAGTCGACGACAACAAGCAAGGTAGATAAAAAAAGGCAGGGAGAGAGATGTAGGTAGGGGAGTTGTGTTCTCTTCGGCATGATATCATGGTCATTTCTATCCGTCCGTACTGTTGTTGTTACACATTATTATTTCGTCTATTCACAACCACCAGACGCTGTATAATAACTCCTATATCAAAATGTTGATGATGATCATATAATAATGCGATGCTAGTGTAAAAAAAAGATATGATAAATATCTCTCTCTCTCTTAGTGTAAAAAAGTAGAGGGAGAACGAGATAACATTGCATTGTTATGTGTGTAAAGTAGAAGAAGTAAAGGAGACGGATACAATACAATACATTTTTTTACCTTATCTCTATCCCTTTATAACTTACTGTACAGCAGCAGCAGCATAGCATAACGTTGTGGTGATAGGACACGGAATGATAGCTGCTTGCTGGCGTGTATGGCAAGCCAGTAGTCTTTGAGGTTTTGTTGTGGAAGGAGAGGAGAATACGCTCGCTCCTGGTAGCATCTACAACGCTTCTGTGTCGTCTTGTTCGCACACACACACACCATTCATTCTTGTATTTACAATAGCTTAATAGAGCATTTAACATTTCTCTGAACGGTTAAGAGTAAAGGTGACATTTGTGGTATTATTGCTCAGAGTTGAGTTGAGTTTGTCTGCATGGTGCTTGCGTAAAGCGTTGAGTTGAATGCAGTTTTGAAAAAGTTTTAAAGTGTTGCAAAAGTAAAGTAAAGTGTTGGATCTCTTGTTAGTGCGTAGTAACAATTATTAATCATGATTCCAACAAAACGAGCGAGAGGAGGGGAAAGTAGTGGGGTAGAATACGATTTCCTCCTTCGATTTTTCAAGTTCAGTAGAGGCGTATTATATACTTTTCATTTGAATAGGAATGGTTTACGAAAGAAAATACATTAAAATATAGCTTAATTAAAAACTTACAAGGTAGGATCGCAAGAAAAGTTCAGCATTTTTAGCAGAATATACTGTCAACTGTCAGAATATAAGTATACATTGTTCCAAAGTAGCAAATACCACCTGGAAAATAATGTTTTATTGGGAAATAGGAATTTTAATAAATTGAAACTTTATCAGATATTTACAGGATTTGTAAACAACTACGCTTAAACACCAAAGCCGACATTTTAATTTAAAGACAAATTCGTCATTCAGTTTCTCATCCGAAACAACATTGAAACAACTACATGAACATTAATTAATACAGCATTTATAGCTAAAATCGATTAGTTACAAAAAATACTTACCAGTTGTTTCATTACAAATTAATTAATTACGATTTTCTTTATTATCAACTAATTAGCATATTCTAGGGGCACTGTGATTTTTATTTCAACTAAAATATTCTAGCTAAACTAAATTTATTTATCGGTTTCAAACAGAGGAGAAATTATTTTATACGTCAACGTCTTTTGTGTTGACAACAGATTAGGTAACATGAGTTTACTTATATATTTTACCATATTGCCCGGTAAATACAATTATTTCCCAGCCTGGAAGTATTTCAACATTTTAAAGTGGGAAAATGATATCACTAAGGAGAGAGCATGGGAATGATAAAGAGGAAAAGTTTGTCGATTCTATTAATTTTGTAGTAGCAAACAAACTACGACGATAACAGCAGCAACAAAAACAATCAAACTGCTTGCATTCTTTCCTCCAGTAGGAAATGTTATTATGCATACTTGTGTGTGCTTTTATACATTATTATTATTCGTCGTTAATAATCCCAGCGTTAATATTATACAAGAATTGTCCAAACATTATATCCCAACAAGCGTTAATGTTATCAATATCAATGCAATGGATAGCAGCGTCGTGGAGGAAACGCTGTTGCTTCTTTAGAAGTTTGCAAGATTTTTTCGCTCAACGAGAAAAGCACACGTTAAAAACGAACGGTTTTTTGTTAGAAAGCTAGCAAGTTATTAGTTTCTATACTTGGAAATATGCTACTTCCACTACCAGTCCGCAAAGGCGGCCGGCCATATGGATTGATTGTAAGGGAAAAAGAAAACGAAGCAAGTGAAATGCATTTATTTTAGACCTGCGTTATAATACAGTTTAAATTCTCTTTCAACAAGAATGACCGGATTATTATGAGATGCATCGTTCAGTAGTTCAGAGTCGCCCCTTGGTATTCTTTCTCCATTTATTGATTCCCTCCAAACAAAACTTTTTACTACTTTTTCTAATAGTTTATTATTATACCTATACATGCATTCTATATTTCCGTACTCCTCCACATACCATGAACTCCATTAAGCAACAACATATTGTGAACGTAAAGTTCTTCTTGTGTAAAAGGTATTTGCATTTCATGTTATATAATTACGCATATCAAACTTTTTTACTTTGAATAATATGGTACATGTATTTTATAGGGGAAGTAGTAGTGAGTGGTGCTACGCAAAACTTTTTCCCTTCAATAACAATACTTTTTTAAACTTTGCTTCAAGTAAAAAACGGACAAAGTTTAGTCTGCTTGGTAAAACTTTTTCCCAACTTTTTTCCATGTTTCTCATCCTTCGCAAACATATGAAAACTTCAAGCTGAAGCAAAGTATATAGGAGAAGAGGAAGAAAAAAAAGGGGGGAAAGTTTTTTCTACTTTTTCTCCATTTTGGGTACATAATTTTTTTTCGCACGAGATGACGAGTAGAACTGGGTGAAAGTTTTGCAGCGTGTGTTTATTTATACTCAAAACTTTTTCCCTCGTTCCATATCATATATATATATATAT